>OU964972.1:3773508-3798508 GCA_918808275.2 Dolichovespula sylvestris
TACGAATTCATAACCCACTGAAGAAAACTCGAAGCATCCTCGGGTTGTTCCCTTTTTATTATGGATAATCCCACTCTCCTGCCGACGCAGTAGAAATCCTCCGGTTAATTATTTATTTGATTTTCTTCTTACTCACGAACAAACAAACGAACGTACAAACGAACGATAGAACGAGCGAGAAAAAAAAAGAAGAAAAAAAAAAAATAAAGAAACGGACAAGGAGCAGCGATTCGAACCAAACACCAAATTTGAACTATCACTATAATGATCGATTATTCGTGGATCCTCCTTGACAAAAGATCCTTCCTTTGTTCCTTCTCCGTTACCGATAACGCACCCCACGATTCATGACACACTCTCTTTTCGCCCACTTTTCTACTCCTCTTCTTCCGCTTCTTTTTCCCTTTCTTTCCTCTTTTTTCCCCGTTTTGTTCTTTCCTTTCAGTCCCTTATTTTCTTTCCTTTCTCTTTCTTTTTTTCACTCTTTTTTCTTCTTCCTCTTCTTCTTCTTTTTTTTTTGTTTCTCTGTATCTTTAAACAACCAGATATAAAAAGGAAGGAGAGCCCACCGGGGATTTGCGTGGGCTTTTTGTCACGGTTCAAGTACACAGGAGGCACACTTAATATTTTGACGCAAGAATGTTTATGACGGTAGAGTTTAATAAACAATAGGGATAAGAAATAGATAAAGAGCGAGTGTACGAGAGATACGGAGAGATACGGAGAGAGACGGAGAGAAAGAGAGACAGATAGACGGAAAAAGAGAAAGAAATAGAAAAAGAAAGAGTGAAAAAAGGGACGCAAGGAAAGGCCGATCTAAAAGACGCACCACCAACACTCCGAGAGATCAGCTGTCGAGCTATGCACCACCGTTCGACTCTGCCATCGAAATGAGCCGACCTGTCCGCGTCGAAAGCCAGTAACGTCAACTCTCGCGGGAGCCAGGGCCCCACTCTTTTACTCTTACCAATCTCTCTCTCTCTCTCTCTCTCTCTCTCTCTCTCTCTCTCTCTCTCTCGCTCACTCGCTCTGTCTTTCTCTCTCTTTGTCTATCTTCCTCTTCCTCTTTTCCTTTTTGATCACATTACTCATTTATTTTATTGTTGAGAAACTTGAATTTTCTTGACTCTTTGGCCTTGTGCCTTTCGTACCAACGAAGATGGAATACCGTTCTTTTAGATTGTTTTCTTTTCTTTAAAAGAGAAGAAAAAGGAAAGGAAGAAAAAAGAGACCATGACAATCCACTCTGCTCGAAGATTACTTCTGTTAGAGATTCTCGGAATGTTGTGGACCCGATGTGTGTGAGTCATATCCTACGGAATAGTCAGAGTATTCCGTTAAAGAAGATCGAACAAAGAGATTAATGAACTCACATTTCTCTTTTAATCGTCGATTCGTTGGGCACATTACCGTTGATATTGGAAATATTCTCTTGATATATATATATATATATATATATATATATATATATATATATATATATATATTACGCGGACGATGCGTAATGGTGATTCATATCCTAGAGAAAAACCAAATTGCATTGCTCGGACATAGGACAGTTGTAATTGTTCGGGAGGAGGGGAGGAAAGAGGGGAAACATCGCACAGATCATTTGTCCATTCGATATTCTTTGTCGAAATGAAAGCAACGTTTCGCTTCTCTACGATAGAAAGTGAACGGTGTATATTATTGATTTGTTTCTTATTTAACGTGAATCGTACCTTGGAGAACTTCTATTCTCTAACTCGTCGACGATTTCTAACGAGCTCGATACGTCAGAACGAAATTCCAGTTTTTTTTTTAACGATTCAACAACGTCCCGAGAAATTGTCTTGTTTTGCGCTGTAAAGAAAAACAAAATGAAAAAAGAAGGAACGAAGGAAAAAAAAAGGGAAGGAAGAAAAAAGAAGAGAAAAGAAAAGAACGATACGATCACAGCGTAGTTACTACAAACGTTAATCAGAAGTTTTACTCGAAAGCCGAACACCGGACGTAAAAAACTTACCTCCTTAACCCTTTCACGTATTGCAATTCGTTCCCCGATAGAGAAACTACAGTTACAAACTGCAATTCTAAATCCTTGGCGATATCAAATCCACCGGAACAAGCAGATCTCCGACGGACGATTGAATCCAACGAATCGATAACCCTTACGACTCCTACGACGATCCGTGCGAAAGATCGATCTGCAAAAAAAAAAAAAAAGAAAAAAGAAAAAAAACGAGAAGGAACAAAATCAACAAGCAAATAAATAATTAAAAGGAGGATTGGAAAAATTAAAGAAATTCAACGAGAGTAGGAAAATACAAAAAAAAAAAAAAAAGAAAAAGGAAAAAACTTCCGAAAAAGTCTTTCGAAGCGGGGCACCCGTATGCTCGAGGGACGTTCCTGAAACATTTCGCGCATGCACACAAAGCAGTCGATTATACTAAGGACGAATTTTCTATGATCGTACGGCAAATTTTAGATCTTAATGTTTCCTGAGGCTCGTTTTAAAATGAAAGATAGATATATATATATATATATACATACATAGAGAGAGAGAAAGAGAGAGAGAGAGATACAGAAAGAAATATATATATATATAGAGAGAGAGAGAGAGGATAAAAAGATGAAGAAAAGAGAAAGAACGACGATGTATAGAGATCATAGTCGAGGAGGAAGAAAGAGGATGAGGAGGAGGGAAAAAAGGATAGGTGGAGGATAAGGGGTTAGGAGGAGGGCACCAGTAAATCTCTCCCTCTCTCTCTCTCTCTCTCTCTCTCTCTCTCTCTCTCTCGTTCGAGCGAAGGAGAAAGGAGAATCGGCCGCGGCACATGGGTCTCTGCGGGTCGATACTCTAGCACCGAAGAGAACGCTCGGTACGCTTGCACTCGGCCGAGTACGTCTGCACCGGGGACGCCTGGCCGCTCGCCCTAGCTGTGCGTACGTACAACACGAGCATCTTCTTGGTGGTGGGAGGGGTGGGGTGGGGTGGGGGAAGAATGCTCGACTCGTGAATGAAGATCGAATTTTTGGTTTCTGTTGGGTTCTCGGTTCCTTCTATTTCTCCCTATCCCCGACATTTTATGACGCAAGTGTTTTCCCTTTCCCCTTCTATGATATAACTTCCCCTTTCTGATAAATCTTTCGGGGCTTTTCATTAAGAAAAACCTAAGAAAAGAAGAAAGACATAAAGAGAGAGAGAGAGAGAGAGAGAGAGAGAGAAAAATGAAAAGTAGATTTGAAATTTGAAAGATTTAAGAGAAAATTTATAGGAACGCTTCTGACGAGATATATCATATCATTGCTTAAAACATTATCTTGCTTTTTTTTTTTTTATCATTATAGTTATGACGCACATGTGTCTCGTATAATAATACTCTGTAGAAGGGATAATTTTTATTTCGTTAAGACACTTGAAAAGAATAAAAAATACATTTCAGATATATCTATATTATATATATATATATGTATATACTTGTTATCCTAAAAAAAAATATTGAAAATAAATATTAAAAGTTAATTCATCGTAAATATTTAATCGTACAAACGTGTTGTTTCTCCATAAAAAATTATTTCATATAGTAAATTAATAATTTACGCAGGTATCTAACAAAAAGAATTGTTTGGCATTTTTTATTAAAGTCCATTATTAAACGATCAATAAAACACATTTTTAGGCCGATCTTTGAATAAATGATAGTACGATCGTCGATACCTTGTTTATATAAATCTCTCGAGGGCGTCAAAGTAACGAGGATTCAGTGTCACTAAATTATTTCGCCGTGGAAATGATCTATATATAATGTAGTAAATGACGTAAGCATCGCCGAACAAATAATGAATAAAAAGTTCATTTCTGATTAGTAAGCAAAGGTTCTTATTACTTCTTTGATATCATTTGGTATATTTGAAAATATATGACGAAACGTTAGAAGAACGTTAAATCGTTCGGGACTTTTTGTCGAAAATATCTCTCTAAGAACCCACAATCAAAATCAATGAGATCGTATATACATATATGGATGATTTTTGGATCTACATAAATGTACTTATATACATATATTTTAGAGGCCATCGTCCGAGAGAAGTTAGAGAGAGGCTAATGGTCCCTGTGTTACTACGTGGAAGAAGAGAAGGAAGAAGAAGAAGAAGAAGAAGAAGAAAATGTTCTTCTTTCGTCTACAAGCCCGAGCATCTTGAAGAATTTTATCTCCAAGTGTAGAGAGGAGGAATCCCCGGCACCTTCCAGTAGGTATACATATGTATGTCTGCTCTGTATGTACATACGTACATATACATACATATATATATATATATATATATATATATATATATCTACATACGTATATACTCTATTTTACGTGAGCGAGGAGTATACATCGCATCAATGTAGATAAAAATAAAAGAATACAAATGTATGTATGTACCTGCATGTAAGTATACGTCCAACGTGTGTATCCACATATGAGTTTTACTATGCACGCGACATATAACACACAAGCCCTTTTTCTTTCACGCAGGGCAACCTTTGTCTGCCGTCAAAGCATATCGATTGCAAGCCGTATCCCATGGAAATCCTTTGCACCCGTCGACGTCAACAACGACGACGTCACCTGAAAGCACAAATTTTAAATTAATTCAGCGCACCAGTGTCAGAACGGTTATTCGTTTCATTTAAAAATAAAGATAACTTTATTTCTATTCAACGTCAAATTATTCTGAATGTTTCAACGACCGACTCGAGAATATTGCTTTGGAAAAAATAAAATTGTTATTTTTATTATTATTATTATTATTATTATTATTATTATTATTATTATTATTGTTGTTGTTACGTGCAACTCATTGTCCCATTAACTCTAGACACACAAACGCATATACTGTATTATTATTTAAATAAAATAAATTGAAATTAATTTAATAAAATAAATTCCATTGACATTGGATAACGCTATCTGTGTTTTCTCTATTGTTTAAAACAACGTGTTTTATACGAACGGATCGAGAAGAATTAATCGGCGAATCTTCTTTTGTTCATCAAGATATCGATTTTTCTCAATCTCACGCCAATACGAGGAATCTGCCTCTGATGCTCGGTGACGTACGTGGATCGCAGTTTTACTCTCTAACGATGAATATTTATCAGTTCCACTTGACGACGGAAGTCCCGAGAAGCACTCGATGTCATTACTCGAATTCATTGAAAGTCATCGCGTATGATCCTACCGAGACCATGATTTAAATTTGTCGAATGAAAGAGCTACCACGAGGTAACGAGTTTGCTGTGTCCTTTAAAATACGCTTTTTGTCCTTTTTGACGAACTTCATGAAAACCTCAACAAATGTATGACAAATTATCCCTGAAAAAAAAAGAAAGAAAATCGTTAAAATAAATTATTAATAAATAAATGTGTGTGTGTGTGTGTGTGTGTGTGTGTATGTGTGTGTGTGTGAAACATTATTTTATGTAACCCCGACAAAAAATTTAATATAACTTTTAACATAAATTTATATTTAATATAACTTTAACATAAAGCTATATTTAATATAACTTTTATATCAACAATAGTTCTTTGTTAATATAACTTTAACATAAAGCTACATTTAATATAACTTTTGAATCAACAAAAGTTTTTCGTTAATATTTACTTGAACAAAAAACGTCTTTACTTTTTCTTTTTCAAGCGTCTTCTTTGTTCTTTTTCTATCCAATTTTTTCCTATTTCTTTTTCTTTTTTTTCAATTTTCTAAAGTAATTTTCTTAAGGTCGTTACAATATAATCGTTTAGATTGGATCAATTATAATACATGAATAAAAATAATTTAATGGCACTCCGCATAATGCATCGTCGTTTTTGTTTACATTCCATCTTATAACGTCAGTCGATCTTATACGATGGAAAGAAAAAAGACAACAAAAAAAAAAAGAAGAAAATAGAAGATCAACGTATGACAAAAAAACGCTGACCCTTTTCTTTTACGCAGAAGAAAAAGTAGCGTGTATAGTTGTATTAGAGATAAAAGTCCGTGCATCTTGGACACTCCTTTTCTCGTCTAGTGCACGACGTTTCCGTTCATTCGGTTTTCTACTTTGCACCCGGATATTTTGTTCTCGATCGTCGCAGTGCGACCGCACCGAAACCCTAGGCGTTTACAACAATTTTATCATTACATTATTATTCGTCGAACAGATGTTTCGATTTATTTAACACAATAATAATTAAAAACAAAGATATTTTCTTTGTGCGTATACGTCATCAATGAAAATAAAATATAACTATATACTTATCAATTTATCTATATGCATAGTTTTATAATCTATACATACATACATACATACATACATATATATATATATCATTTATTAAAAAAAAAAAAAAAAAAGGTTGCCATTGAAAAATTCCTACGATAAATACGAATGATCGCGTTAAGTCAGCACGTTTATTCATACGTAATCAGCTGCCCCGTAATGTCTGTCTATTTTTGACTATATGTTCGTTTTTCTAAACGTCGACGATAGAAATGTCTGCGCAAATATATTGACCAAGTAAAAATAAATACAGCACACATATAACGTATTGTTTGGGTTTCTCGGCATAACAGTATTATTTTAGAATAAATATACTTACATACATACATATATATATATATATATATATATATATATATATATATATATATAAATATACACACACACGATATGCACGTATTTTAACTTTTTAACATACGTATAAACGAGTATGAATTAATTATATGTATCGTAAGTAAGATAATATATCGTATAAAAATTACCAAGTAACATAATTTTACGGTAAATATTCTTATAAAGTCTCCCCTCCCTATATATATGAAGATGAGAACAAAACGTGTCCTCCTTTCTTGGCTTACTCCTCGTTATGATTTAACACGTATGACGTTACATTAAACGTACTAGTGTGTGCATGCATTTACCTATATATGTACATAGAAGTTTTGCAAATAATAAATTCGATTTAATTATCAAGCAACGCAAAAATGTTTTTAACGCGCTGTTCATCGTTTTCGTATTTATACTAATATCAATGACAAATTGAAACAACGTCTAACGGATCTTAGACTTAGATTAAACGTCGACCATCTAAATGATTTCAGAATGATTCAAAGCTAAGACAAAGACAAAGACAAAGGCAACGGCAAAGAGACAAAGACAAAACCGTACGAGTATAAAATAACGTAGTACGTGTTCATGGTTGAACACACGTGATCGATGTCCGAATAACAAACAATCGATACCATCTGCTATGAGGTAAGGACATTAACTTGTTTGAACGCTCGATATAATCTATCGATTCTTGGCGTAAAAGTAATATAGCGAAAAAGCTCGTAGGGTAGTATTACTACTTTTTAGTTCGTTGGAAACGGTGGAAATTTATTTTAAATCACGCGGATACGTTTTGAACAAAGTCGACCAGGATAGTTTCTATGTGTTTCTCCATTTCCTCCATACGTGGACTCCGATCGATTTAGCACGCATCTATAGATTTCTTCCTTTGTTTTCTGCAAATCGTCCGAATATGGAAGTACTTTTTTGAGCTCGAAGGTCGTCCAGAAAATATGCACATATATGCACGCATGTATATATATATATATATATATATATATATATATATATATATATATATATATATAAGAAGAGTTAATAGTTCCTAAATGATTTTATAAATCGATTACTCTCTTTCGAAACTTTTCAAAATACATTCTCTCTTTTTTTTTTCATTCAGATGGTACAACTAAAAAGCCTAAGAACTTTTGTCACACCCTGTGTATAACGCGAACATTTACAAAAGCTTTCTTACGACGTTAAAAAATTTAAGTGATCTTCTACAATACCTCGTCGCTTGCTAGTAGCTTTACACTTTCACGGCTTCGTAACTTTAAATATATGTATAATGACAAAGGCTCGTCTCTTAGATTCTATTATATCATATTAACAAAGGTTTTTAACAATATATATATATATGAATAAATAAATCGTCGATTACTGGGTTATTGGCCTTGCAGGGGATTTGGCTTTGTCCCTTTAGATCATTTTTCATAACGCGTACGACTTATAAACAGCTTGTACTTTCATATCCTAATTAGGTCTTATCGTCATCGTTATTATTAATTATTATTATCAACGATCATTACGATGGTACTTTTGATATTTTTCCATAAAAAAAAAAAAACGTCGAACGATGATTGAACGAACATGCGCAAGTTCACATTCGCAATTTTCCTATCTGTTACAAAATAGATACATATTACTGGTAAGATATACATATATATATAGAGAGAGAGAGAGAGAGGAGGGGGGGGGGAAGAAAAAACGCCTTATAGATAAGCCTAGCTAGCGCAAGGCGAGAGTAAACATTACGCTTGCGGAAACAACTCCTTAGTGCAGATGTACCCGAGGTAATACACCCGCTAAACTGTCTGGTGAAAGTACAAACACGTGCATTGTCATTAAAATCAAGGCGAACGTACGGAATTCTTCTTTCTATTTCTTGTTCTTTTATTTTTTTCTTTTTGCGCGTATTCTCCCTTCTCCTTCATTTATTTATTTATTTATTTTTTCTTTCTTTTTTTTTTTAACGTTGCCTCAAAAAAGTTGTTCCCCCACAATATTTATAATCACGTATTTCTTGTCAAGTCGACTCTACTCCTCCTAGATGTGTGCGTCCGGACTTTATACTCATTGATTACGCGCGTATACATGCACTTACTTTATCGAGTCGTAATGGCGTATCATACGAAAAGATATTGCACGTGAAAAATTCCTTTTTTTTCTTCTTTGCTTTTCCGTTTCCGTTTATTCCTGGGCGGCATGCCGGAAATTATTATAAAATGAGTAATTGTTTGCCAGGATCGTTTTACGAATAAATTGATGCTTTCGAATGGCGTGTAATTACCACGAAGAATTTAACCAACCGAGCTCGATGGAACTTCCTTCCGTATATATGTACATGTATATATATATCTTTGTGATCTTGTCAAGCGATAAATTTCTATTAACGAGAAATAATGAGTCTGTTCGATAAGTTCTATCGATGATGAATCTCCGTTGATTGATGCTACAGAAAAAAAAAAGAAAAGAGAAAAAAGGAAAGAAAAAAAATAATTAAGAACATAAGTATACGCCAGAGATATTTCAAAGTTTAAATAAGCGATGGCCGTCGTTGAAATGTTTTGTTCGATTTAAACAGTCGACTTTAAAGTAGTTTATCGTTTTTAACGTAAGATGGCAATACCTTTGTGTTCTCTATTTAATAGGTTAATGCATATATATATATATATATATATATATATTATATATATATATATGTATATATGTATATATGTATATATGCACATATATAAGGAATAATAGACTGCTAACACAATGAATGGCGATTAATTAACAAGATATATATATATATATATATATGGGTAATGTTAGTTAAAATTACACGGGTTTTTATTAATTCAATGACAAAACATTGGGTTTAAAGGCTAAAAATGACTAATGCTCGATTACAAAGCATTCGTTTGAAAATTGATCGATGAATAACGTATATATATGTTGTGTGTGTGTGTGTATGTACTATGTACGTACATAAGGAATTATACATGTATATGCACAAAGGTGTGATCAAAACGGTAGGGAGAGTCACAAAGGTGTGATCAAAACGATAGGGAGAATATCACAAAGAGAGCTCACGTTGATCGGTACGCGTAAAAAGATTCTATACTAAAATCTAACTAAAAAGTTCTTCCGTGATATTAAATAAGAAAATATCTTTAGGAAACGTATGTGTGTGATCCAATTAAAAAAATAAAAGAAAAAGAACAAACAAAAAAAACAAGAAAAAAAGAAGATTCGTGTTTCAACTCGTACTTTGAATATTTCCCTTATTATCCTATTATCCTACATTAACAATTATAATGTGATATATAATACGTTTAGTTGATTAGTTCATAGATAGACGACAGAACGTGGTAACCAGCGGTGTACCACTGCTATTTGCTAAAAACGTCGGATCCTTCGTTTGAGAGATTTTCCCGTCATTCTTCCGATCGTACATATATGTATATTCTAAGGACGTTCCGTTGTGTAAATTTATTACGTCGTCAATATGAACGTACGATTAGGAAACGTTGAAATTAGTGAGAGAGAGATCTACGTTGCATGGCTGTCTTGATCGTCGTCGTCGCATGATCAGGACGTTAAATTTGTATTGCAAGGGACTCGGTATCGCGGCTCGTGGTAGGGATGTGTTGAAATTAGATCAACTTGTCAGTGTTTCATACGAACCATTGTGCGTGTACTTTTGAGATGTTCGAACCGACGGAGCAGGGAATGGTGAGAATATAATATTCATGAATTTTCAACTGTAATATTTTTTCGACGGGCTCTCGTATCAACGACTTATAATAAACTGCATGAAATTCAGGCACGTCTTCTAATTCGAGAATGACGTACATCGAACATACCCGCCCACATGTTTCCCCTATCAAATGTCAACAACAATGTATTATAGACAAAAAAACGTATACGAACGGATATCGTGAGACTTGATTGCTATTGCCAATGTTCCATTTAAATTCAATTATTTTAATACTTTTCGAATATTCGATCAAAATCAATTTTTTACGCTATGCTTCATTTTTTAAATCCTGTAAACACCGCGCAGAGAGGTTAGACTCGCTTTTTCCATGTAGTCGAGTCTAAGCGGAACGGTCACGTTTTTGATCAGCAGCACGAGCAACAAGCAGGCTAATCAGAAATGTGGCATTTGAAAATAATGAATATAATAAGGCTGAATATGCTTCTTTATGGATCTTTATGCGACCAATATAAAAAACGTCAATAGTATATTTTATTAATATGACTCGTGTATTTTGAAAGTAACGTAGAAGCACAGCTTATACAAGAGCCACTCACTTTTTTCCTTCATTATGGAAGTGCTGCTTTTTTTCTAGGATCTCTGCATCTATGCAGAGGTTGTACTTCGTAGATCTAATAGCAAAGAAGACGAAGTTCACAGCTCTGGCACTCTGAACATTGTAGAATATGTAAGAAAAGAAACATATATTATTATCAGTTTACATGCGTATGCAAAGAATGAATATAATATAAATATTTCTTTTCTAATATACAAGAGTTATATGTCAGTTTTTACGTTTTAGAGTTTCGGCAAGTGCATAGAATGGAAACCCGTAGAAGATTCAGTCGTGTTAGAGAATCAGGATCAAGATCCGGAATGGTCTTTAGTAGATACTCATACAAGGAGAACTCGTACATCTTCCGAAGGTCCAGACTCTCTTGGACGTTCTAGGATCGTTAGAATATTATTCTCTGACCTAAAGTCGTTTCGTATAAATCACGGAGGGCAGCAGCTCATATTTATACAAAGGGATGGTACCACCTATGTTGCCTTCTTCCAATTGTCAAAAGCTGAAAACTTCACTAACTCGCTGAAGCATTTTATCAACTTTAGAAGATCTCCGAAAGACAAAAATTTGTATCATGTATTGGACGAGGTTGAAACTGTTTTAAACAAATCATTCACGGAGTTGAATTTATTTCAAGAAAATACTTCGGATTATGTATGGAAATTTATGAAAAACTTACACAACCGTCCATATGAAACTACGCTAGAAGCATTTAGCAAACTAGCGGATATCTGGTGTAAGTAAATACACCAAAATTTATACTATTGTAAATATATCAGTAAAATACGACATATAAATCTAGTTATATATTTCAGTATATAAGGAACCAGAAAAAAGACCAGTTGAAGAAGCAGTAGCAGATTTGTTTAACTCTTCCTTTACGATCGATGTCCATCATCCGCCAGTATCTGTTGGATCGGGGGATGAGTACGAAGTTATAGGAGAAACGGATGTAGGTTTATCGTTACCATCGAGACCTCCTTGTCCAAGAGGTAGGTTTCTTGAGATAAATTCGATACAAAAATGATTTACATAGAAATGTATTGATATAATCTGTAAATGTAACTGAAAATATTAGGCTCACCTTTAACGCAAGAACAATGGGACAAAAGCAAGGATACAGAAGGAAGAATTGTTGATTCAGATGCCGTTAAAGAAATCATATTTCGGGGAGTCCGTATATTTTATCCACTTCAACTGTTCTTCCGTATGCCGACGTTAACTCCAATAATATTTTTTAAACTCTCAGGGTATATCTCCGTCCTTACGTTATGAAGTCTGGAAATTTTTATTAAATTATTATCCATGGAATTCAACTCACATTGAAAGACTGGAAATAAGAAAAAAGAAGGCTGATGAATACTTCAATATGAAACTTCAATGGCGATCCATGACACCATCGCAAGAAAATCGTTTTGCAGACTTTCGAGACAGGAAAAGCTTGATAGGTAATCTAAAATGAGATATTAATTTTAAAAGGATATTTGCCAACAATATATTAATTTGACTTAATTGATTTATAGAGAAAGATGTTAACAGAACAGATAGGACACATCCCTACTATTCAGGCGACAATAATCATTTAGAATTATTATACGACATACTCATGACATATGTTATGTACAATTTTGATTTAGGGTATGTTCAAGGTATGAGCGATCTGCTTAGTCCTATTTTATGTTTGATGGATAGTGAAGCAGATGCATTTTGGTGTTTTGTCGGTTTTATGGATAAAGTGGTAAATTATTAATTATCTATTATTATGTATTATTGAAAATTTAATTTTCATAGATCTTTTTCTATTTGAGTACAGAGTACAAATTTTGAAATGGATCAAACTGGAATGAAAGCGCAGCTATGTCATTTATATACTTTGTTAAACACTACCGATCGACAATTAGCACACTACTTAAATCAACACGATTCTGGGAATATGTTTTTCTGTTTTCGTTGGTTATTAGTATTGTTCAAAAGAGAATTTAATTCAACCGATGTAATGAAACTGTGGGAGATTTTATGGACTGGCTTACCATGTCCTAATTTTCATTTACTCATATGCGTGGCTATATTGGATACAGAAAAAAATGTATTGATGGAAAATAATTTTGGCTTTACGGAAATACTGAAAGTAAGTAATGTTTTTTAATCAACAATTCAAATAACGAACTAATAACAACAATCGTTCGTCCTTTTTTATAGCATATAAATGATCTTTCTCTACACATTGAATTACCATGGACACTTTCTAAAGCAGAAGGTATTTTCCACCAATTAATGGCAGTAGAAGACAAACTGTCAGACAATGTGCGCGTTATTATTGGGCTAGAACCTCGAAAACGAATAGATGGAAGTGATATAGAAGACGATGAACCTTCCAGTTCTTGTGCTAGAACAAGACTGTGCTCAAGACGAAACAGTTCAGAAAGTGGAAATATCAAGTTTGGTAGTAACGAAGTGTCTTTCGAAAGAGGTTTGAATATGTCATATCTATGAGATCAGGATTGGTCTTTTGTCACAATTTTGTGATTATAAAGATCTATAAAAAAGAAAAAGAACTCTAGGCTACTAGTATCGTGCACAGAAGAATTCTTATATTATCATTTCTCTCTCTCTCTCTCTCTCTCTCTCTCTCTCTCTCTCTCTCTCTCTCTCTCTCTCTCTCTCTCTCTCTTTTTCTTTTTCTTTTTACTTTTTTGTTCTTTTTCTAAACATGTCACGATCTCGTGTTCAGCTTTCAACGAAATTAGATTGCACACAAAAGCGAAGCTTTGATGTAAAATAAAAAAATAAGTAATGCGAGTGTTTTTCTTCGATCGTTTGTCATTGGTACCTTATTATGAGAAAAAAGAAGAAAAAAAAAAAAATTCTCAAATTTTCAATTTAGACATAAGTGTAAATGTAAAGGTTTATATAATATATTTGCAAGAAACAGCAAAACTAAATATTAGTAGCATTGAATTTTGAGATATTTATAACACATTTGCTGTATTTATAAGAAATTTATTAATATTTGAGACTATTATCTTAATGGGAGATAAAAGGTTGTTCTAGTTGGTACTGATTGGCTCATTACTACTAAACTTTGCATGAATTTTGAATATCGAAAGGGAGCAATGATATTAAACTCTTATCTTGTAACAGCGCAATGTGTGGAACCTTCTTTTTTGGGTTATAAAATGACATGTTTTCTTAGATTTTGTATAAAGTGTCACAAAAGCGCTGTATATTTCTAATAAAATCACCTATTTAATCTTACAGATTGTTTTCATTCAATCTGCCCCCTTAATTTCCTTTTTCTTTTTACTTTACATTCTCGTTAATATTACATTCATTTTAAAACTGTTAAAATTTATGTCCTAATTCAACAAATTTATCTTTACGATTGCCTAAGTATGAATAGAAGTATTTATAATCTTGATTTAATTATTTAGAAATAAAGCAAAAAGAGTAATGAATTTTTAAAATAATTATTTGAAAGAGATACAAATTCTTTGTCTGATTACAGTTTAGTAAAATAATTATAAATAGAAAAATATAATACGTACGTAGAAAAATATTTGTTTGAAAACGTAGACAACGGATCGTTAAAGTAGAAAATAATAAAATGAAATACTTTAACGAATGTTGTTAACGTTTCATAACCATATTTACATATACAGTCGAGAAAATAATTTTTAGAAATGATAATGTATTAATGATAGTAAAAAATTTGAATATTATCTGAATCCTTTGAATAATACAAATATGTAAAACATATTTCATCTACATGATTCTTGTATTTGATGCATGGGGGCGTTTCAACGGTTTTCCCTTACAAAAAAGTAAAATCCACATAAACAATGAGATTTTTTATGTTGGCATAAAATATAACTGACATTTAAAGTCATTGCTTTGTGTCAAGGTATGGAATTTCTTTCTGTAAAAAAAAATAGAAATCGTAAGAAGAAACGTAATGTGAGAAGACGACGACGCGAACGCATCAAATTGGAGGTTAAATCGATCAAAAGTCAACGATTGATAGCAGAACAGGCTAATGTTTCTTTTTCCGAAGAAAAAATAATAAAGAACACGATGCAAGCTGATGCGTTTTGGAAAAATTATGCGGCCGCCCAAGAGTGGCAAAAAAGGTATCATTATGTGCAAAGAAGTTAATTTTTTTTCATTTTATCTTGTTTATTTATTTATTTAGTGATAGTGTATTAAAAGTAATTTTTTTTCACGTATAATAAAATTAACGTGTAGTATTTATTTCGACATGTTTTTTATTTTCTATTTTAAAGGCAGAAAATATTTAAAAATTTTTATTAATTTACAGGCACAGCGTAACATGGTGGAGATCTCGTTGTCTGGCTTTGGAACATGAAAACGAAATATTAAGAAATAAAATTAGGTCTTTGATTGGACAAAATAATCAACAGACTGACAATAAAAAGACTTTTAAGCGACAACAGAATACTTATAAAAAAGATAATAATAAAGAGAAAGAGTCTAAAGATGATCAGGATTTGGAATTTCATGTTGATGAGGATATGATGAACTTTTTAGAACAAAGTTTACGTCATAAAATGGAGTTGAAACAAAAACGCGAACAAGAATTAGCTGCTAGCGAAAAAGAGAGTATATTTCCTGTGGAAGGCGGAGCAGCTTGGGCTCGTACTCGAAGTAAAGAAGCAAAATTATTGTATGGCGATGCCAGTCCCACGATATTGGCTATGGAAACTGCTTTACAGGCCACAATAGAAAGACACAAAGATAAATCAAAACCTCAATATTGGCCGAATATTCCTTTAAGATTATAAACTATTTTATTTCTTAGGTTGTTTTAATGCGTATAACTTAAACATTTGTAATAAAAAAAAAAAATGAAATCAATTTCATTATCGTTATTCAAATGTTTATTTCTATTGCCACTGTTATCATCTTTCATATATTATATTTTATACCTTGTGTATTGGCATTGTAATACATTAATTACAAGTAATGTCAAGATGCTAATAGCTCTTTGAATACGTTTTGGGGGACAGTGTTTCCCTATTGTGCACTTTTAGTTTATATTTTGTTAATACTTATCACTGAAGTCATAAAACGCTACGAGTAACTCGGCTAGTAAAATAGCTATCTACCCTTACCGATATATTCAGTCGGTAAAACCGCGTCTTACTATTATCGACATATATAAACTTGATCGGTAAACCAGGGACCTATTATAATCAACTGATTTTGATTAATCCGTACGAAGTCGAACATTGTTCTACTATTATTAGCAAATATTTTATTGGCTAATAAAACAGCGCTCTACTATTATTATCTTTCCTTTTTTGTTTGATAATATAAAAAAGCTTTTTTCTTTTTAAATTAAATCAGTTTATTACATCTATTCAGATTTTATTTGTTTGACCGAGTTGGAAATAATTGTTGTGTTTAACACCAGTTTCTATTAACCCTTTCTGTACTACCGTCGCCCATTGGCGATAATCAAGGGACGCTCCCTGATTCCTACCACCGCCCTCAAAACTCCTGGCATCAAATGGACTTCTAAGAAGCTTAGTCCAAAAATTCACGATTTTACGCCCCAACATTCGGGATTAGTGGGAAACACTTTAAATCGTTCGTCGATAATTTTAGATTACTCCCGACTGTGTTTTTCTGAAGATTCAGTTAAATTCATTGTGGAAAAAACAAACAACGACCGGTGTCGACAACTTCACAAGGATATCACTTGGAGGTTTCAGAAGGTACGGAATTGAACGAGTTATAATGTTTTATTGCTGCGTCGTTATTAATGACGCGACACAAAAAGCTATATCATTTAAGGAATATTGGTCTAAAGATAAGCTTTCTACGTGTAATTATAATTATAGACTAAGGGATATTTATTTAAAATATTAAAATATTTAACGCTATGAATACCGAAAAATCACGTTTTCACCACGAATGTATTACCGCGGCCAGCTCCTCCGTACCAAAAGGTATAATCAAGTTATCACATTTGCCCTTATCGCTTTACAAATATTATATTTGCAATGAATTTATATAGCTATAAGTAGATATCAATTTTGAATTATTCGGATTTTAACAGTTTTAGCAACGAAATTACTTTTCAGTAGTTTAATTTATATGACAACGCGGTATGCTTTATACATTCTATCGCAGGTTACATTAATAAATTAGCTTTAATTATCGAAGATTGAAAATCGAATGATGCATGAGTAATGTAGTTTCAATCATCAATTATTTTTGATTATTTAATATTATATTATAATTACGGAAAGGCAGAGAGAGAGAGAGAGAGAGAGAAACAATTCGAGAAGCTATACGAATCATAGACACATATTGAGTCCTTTACTATCGTTTACTCGAGCTCGTAACGTTATTATAAACACAGCCATGAGATTCACGTTTAGCAAATGGCATTAGGAGCGCGAGAAGTTCGGGGTTACAGGTCTAAAGTTAAAAGCAATTGTCCTGGAGGCTGCCAAGAGTCGCTTAGAAACGTTATAAAGAGGTAGGAAGGTAGGGGGCCGTGGTTGGTATCTTCTGTGAAAGAGAGTAAAGGACCCGTAATCGTCGTGACAGGAGTAAGAAGGACAGAAAGAACGAGAGAGAGAGAGAGAAAGAGAGAGAGAGAGAGAGGAGTTCCGAACGATCGTGCCAGAGGCGATATCGAGACTCTATGCGGGTTTCTCTCTCTCCATAAATGACACCTAACTCATGAAATATACCGCGGGAAGCAATTAATGGCTAATGCGAATGGCCACGCCATAACGTTTCTATATTATTATTACTCGCGTTTGGAACAATCGATTTACGTTGCTTCGGAGCTTGAAAAATCGTTGCTAAGATCCTTTTTCGACCGGCGATCTATCCCCCTCCCCCCCCCCCCCTCGAATTCCTCGAAACAACGTCGTACTTCAACTTCAACAAAGAATCGAAACATAAAATATAGGCTCGTTAAGGTGGTTATATTCTATTCGGTGATCGTTGCCTAAATAAACCATTTCTCGTTTCCCCAACCTTCTTGAAATAGTAAGAGAATATTATAACAGATTGAAAACGAAAGATTTTAGGTATAAGAGGAGTAGACAATTAATCGAACAATTATCACGATTTCTATCTAAATCGTATACGATCAAATCGATTGACTTTATAAATGAATTTTCTTTCCCGGTACACGATCGATGATTAATCGACCCAATCCGTTAATTTATGAATCCAAACAGTAACAGAATTCGTTTGATTTTGAAAAGTATAAAGGGAGAGTAGTAGCCTTTTCGAGATATAATGTATACGATAGAGGATTGATCGAGGTCTCTAAGCGCGAAGACACGTTCCGCTAGTAAGATATATCCTGCATAGATTAGACGAAGGAAAAGAAAAGAGTAAGAAAATAAAGAGGGTAGAGAGAACGTAAAGAAGAAGAGGAGAGTCTGCCTCGGACCCGTCAATACGTTATCTCTAAGCGGAGCCGTTGACACGGACCGTAGAATTCCGAAACCAGTTCGTGAGACTTTAACATCGATACTTTGCTTTGGAGAAAGCACCTAATTATCGAGATAACGCGTTTCGCCGTGTCGATACTGCTTCACGTGTATCGGAGCCCCTATTCTCTTTCTACCATATACTCCCACGGGATCTTGAAACTTGTTGTTTCTAAGAGAGCTTGCTCATCCTTACCTTTTTCGTTTTTTTCTTCTTCTTCTTCTTCTTCTTCTTCCTCTTCTTTTTTCTTTCTTTCTTTTCTTCTCTTTTACGTTCGTCATTTTTATGAAAAATACAAGATCTCACGATCGCTCGAATAATCGCACCAATTCGTTCGAACGGGAATTGTTGTTGTTCTTTTGTTTCTTTTTCGTCTTTTTTTTCTTTTTTTACTTTTGCTTCAATCACTTCGTTTCAATACTCCGATATAATTATAATACGAAGGAACGTACGGCACGATTATTTAAATTGTTTTATATGTAATTATCACGTCATTGGCCATTTACATTTATTTTTTTTGTAGGCGCAAGAGAATTTCAAAAGAAAGCGAGAATAAATCTCGCTTTTTCTCGCAGAATAAATCTGTTCGATCAGATCTAACCGGGAGATCAAGGATCGATATTATATGATCCGACGAGATATCATTGGGAAATATTTTGCGACGTTTGGATTTGAATTGTTTCCAAATTATTATTCTTTCTTTTTCCCTACAATGACGATGGAAAAAATGCGTTTATATTCATTCTCGAAGAAAAGAAAAAGATAGATCATTCTTTTGTGTGATCGTACAATTTGAAGAATACGTTAATAATAATTGAGAACGTAAGAAGACAAGAGTACGCCTTTCAAGACGTACTCTTGTAATATATCACAAAATATAAACTAGTCTATTGAAATATATATTGAAATATATCAAAAAACATGAACCAGTTTCATAATTACTGGCTCATACGATAGATCGTAAAATGATCGAAGCATCCAGGTAATCGGATGGACTTTCTTATTGTTTTTTTTTTGGACTTCGTTTAAAAATGTCTCATGCCGAAGTTAAGAGACGCAACGTAAAAGCTGTGTTTCCCTTGATCCTCATCCACATAAGAGATCCCTTTGGACGATAATTTCCAACGTGTTTGATATTTGAGTCTCGCAGAAAATACCGTTTTCTATGTTTTCCTTCGAGGCAGAAAGATTGTATGTGTCTTCCTCTAGGAAGCTTCAGAGTATATATATATATATACATACATACATACACACACACACACACACACACACATATATATATACACCCATATATGTACTTATACATGCATATATCGTAATGTATATGCATACGAGAGATATCTTATGCTACGCGACGACTTTCATTTAGATCTTTATCGATCAACTTTCACGATATAGTCGCCATGCATGTATGTATGTTGTATGTTGCGTTGCATCGTCCATGACGTAGCTTTCCCGTGAACATTATATCGAAGAATTATATATCATTTCATCTCGGTCTCGTTGGTAGGGAAGAGAAGAAAAGAGAAGAGAAGAGAAGAGAAGAGAAGAGAAGAGAAGAGAAGAGAAGAGAAGAGAAGAGATACGTATACGTTCTCTAGGGTGATTGAAATAAATCCTAAAGTTTTACTAAGACAATGATAAGAATCATAGCTGTCCTGTTAAAGTACAAAAGCAACGAGACAGAGAGAGAGAGAGAGAGAGAGAGAGAGAGAGAGAGAGAGAGAGAGAGAGAGAAGAAAATAAAAAAAAAACTGTTTTATATTTTAGATTGGTTATCTGGACGATCGAATACTTTGATAAATGAAGACGGATCGAGAGAATGACCTTTCCATCTTTTTTTTTCTCTCTTATTTTCTTTTGAGAAGAAATCATGGTAAAAGGAGTCTCGATATCGTTCCAAACGAAAAAAGAAAAGAAAAGAAAAATAAGACAGAGAGAGAGAGAGAGAGAGATCTTGTTCATTCGGAGATCGTCGAAAGAGAGAGAGAAAAAGAGATAGAATGAGAGAGAGAGAGAGAGAGAGAGAGAGAGAGAGAGAGAGAGAGAGAGAGAAAGCTCCTGGAATCACTTCCTCCATTTCCATTGGACCGATTTTGTACGGAGAATCGCTAAGTGCATTCGTGCGCTTTTTTTCTACGCTTCTCACTCGGTATCTCTCCCTGCCCCCCACCCCTTTCTCATCCTACTTCAAAATCGTTCCCAGGTAGGTATAACCGCGACTTGGTTGGTGTCCACCTTTCGTGTAAGATGGCGGCGAGGTAGGAGGAGAAGGAGGAGGAGGAGGAGGAGGAGGGTTTGCTTTTTATCGGGTTGGTGTCATTAGCGGGCAGCAATGAGAGTCCTATAAGTTCGTATCAAGGATCCAGAAGTCGAAAAGTTCCTCCTCTTTCTGTGACGAGGAAGGACGAAAAGAGAGATCCTGCTTTCTGCATCGTACCATCGTTCTCGTTATTAGGATCACTCCTTCTCCTCCTCCTCCTCCATCGCTTCACCTTCTTATTCTTCGTCTTCTTCTTCGTTTTCCTCCTCCTCCTCCTCCTCCTCCTCCTCCTCCTCCTCCTCCTCCTCCTCCACCTCTATCTCATCCTCCTTCTTTCTTCTTCCTTCTTCTTCCTTCTTCTTCCTCCTTCTCGCCGTCGTCCTTTTCTTCCGCTCTTAAAATCATGGCCGCACGTAACCGTCTACTGATTATATGGATTCGGCGATGATTTCTGATGATGCCTCCGACCCTCGAAATGGTAAAATAATACAGTGTCGTCTCCTAGCCCGGACCCAAAGGGTCCTGTGGGCCGGTTCGTTAGCGGGGCCTTGGCGCGAGGCACCCTGTCATTATGCGGCTGGTCTCCATCACCCCCACCACTAACCAATTTTCGCTGCACCCAACTCGTCGCAGCTTCGATAAAGCTTCGTCTTTTTCCTCTTCCTCTTCCTCCTCCTCCTCCTCCTACTCTCTTCCTCTTATTCGTCTCCTTCTTCTTCCTCTTCTTCGTCTTCGTCCTCGTCCTCGTCTTCATTCTCTTCTTCTTCTTCTTCTTCTTCTTCTTCTTCTTCTTTTTATCCTCATCCTTTCTCTTTCTCTCTATATTTCTACTCGAGCACGAGAGACCCCTGCCAATATTTCTTCTAATCTTCCTTTCTTTTCTTTTTTCCTTGCATCATTTAAAAGATACATTCTCGGATTTAATAAAAACAATGACTCCCGTTAGCGAGCGAAGACTGATCTATCCTCCGATTCGAATGTCGTCAAAGACGAAAACGATCCCTCCTCTTTTACTCTTCCACTTCTTCTTTTCTTTCATTTTTTTTTTTTTTGTTATTACTATTCTTTACATTACAACTCGAGTTAGAACTCTTGCCGAGATCCCTTTCCCATATTTCTCTTATCGTGGTAAGTAAGTAAGTAAGTAAGTAAGTAAGTAAGTAAGTAAGTGAGCGAATATGCGAATACACGTTCTAGGCTTGAAAATAGAGCTCGTGTTAGAAAGCAAAGTACTTTCCAAATCAAAAGATACCACCAAAGACACGAACGTGATCCTTCATACAATCGTCGAAATGGAAGGGGAGGGTTCTCTATCGTCGAGAGGGCTCACTCTCTCTCTCTCTCTCTCTTACTACCCGGAATATGTCCTCTTTTCCTTCTACGTCTCTCCACGAATAAGATTTTTAGGAAATTCGAGCGAGCATCGAGCGCGAAACTCTAGAGGCAGTAACGACTACTACTGCGGACATTCGAAACTCGTAACTCGATCACGTTCTCTCGGGTCTTTCGGGTAAAGCAAGACGAAGAGAGAGAGAGAGAGAGAGAGAGAGAGACTTATCGTGTCTTCGTAAGAGACTTATTACTTATTTTCTTCTTTCTCTTCTCTCACCGCCATTTTTCCCTCCCTCCTATACCCCTTTAGACGTCCATTGTCTTCCAATTCTCGTGATCGATTATCAACGAGGAACAACAACGTCGTTTAAGAAACCAAATTCGCGACTTACCTTTGCGAGTTTTCAAGGCAAAAAAAAAGGTTTGCATCCTTCAGTGAGCAACGACCTTGAAGGATTCGTTGTGTTAGTGTAGGTGGTCGCGCTTAGTCGGTAATCATTTCGCTTAATAACGAAGACCGAGAGCGAGGTCCTTTCCTTTCTACGGGCTCAGATTATCGCACCGTTCTCCTCTCTCTCTCTCTCTCTCTCTCTCTCTCTCTCTCTTTCTCTTTCTTTCTGTGTTATCCACGGACTCTGTAATTTTCTTCTAGCGACCGTGCCACCACGTCGCGCCGAAATTGGTGTACGATGGAAAGATTTCGTGGAAACTTTTGGTTCACGAAAGAGAGATAGGGGGAGGGGAGGGGGGGGGGAGACAGGAAAAAGAGGAGGAAGAAGAAAAAGAAGAAGGATAAGACGAAATGGTGGCAGTTTTGCTTCGGCGGTCGAAGATCAGACGGAGAGAAAAAAAGGTCGAGAAAGAAAAATGGCAAGAACGAAGGCATTGATTCGAAGAAAAAGGAAGGTAAATAATGATGGATTCGGAGGTTTCCACAACCATCCCGATTTTCCAAGAATACGATGATGTTTTCGAGGTAGCAAAAGGACTTTTCCCATCTCTAATCGTTACTAAAATCTCCTATTTTTTGTTTCCCTTTTTTTTCTCTTTATTTATTTTTTTCTTTCGTTTTTCAAAGGAAAAGAACGACGGGAGGAAACTTCTAATCGCTTCACAACGATATCCGTCCGTTTCTTCTTCTGTCGTTTCTTTTCTTTCTTTTTTTTTTTTTTGCTTTCCTTCGCTAAACCTGTACTCCTCACTTTTAATCGGAACACGTCATCGCCGATCGTCCGACTTTACGTCGGACAGGGGAAAAAATATGTCGAACGATCGAATCGTTGGGTTCGATAGGTCAGTACGATGGTTTGGTATTTCAATTGGAAAGTTTTCTCTATCTATCGACGTGAGTCTTATTGTACTGCACGAGGAGAGACAAACACCGTAGAGATCAGAAAATTGCTGAGTTTCGAGTGAAAGGACTTGGCCGATTCGCGTGCCATTATAATTTACTTTCATGTTCCTGAGAAGTAACGTGATTTCCAACACGGGGGCCTGTGGGCCAAATCGAAGAAGGTAGTACCTCGGGAACCGTGTTATTACCAAAGGCTTTCGCCGCGTTATGGATTTCTGCGGACGATCTCCTAAATGGATTTTGACGGTACTCCGACGAAGCCGCGCATCACCGTAGAAAATTCACTACGTAACGAACGACGATGATACTTTTTCCTTCGTTTCTTTTCCCTTCCTCGTTCGTTTCTTTCCTTTCCCCTTCTCTCATTTTCTTTTTTTGGTTAATTTTTTTCTCTTTTTTTTCCTTTTTCTTTTCTTTCCTTTGGTTTCCGTTCTGTCTTACACCGCGCAGGCAGAATATTCGTCGTCCGGATAGACGCCGATCGACTTCGTGACGGAAAGATTCGAAAGTATACGAGTGTCCAATTAAGGACAACGAAAATACATAATAACTCGGTTACATTTGCGAGATGATCAAATTAATAATTTTATTAATTAGCATCGAATAATAATAATCAAACTAATAGGACGGTATCGGCAAGTAAATTCCTTTATCTTTGTTATGAATCAACGAGGGACCGAAAAATCGAGATCAAGTTTTCTCATCTTATCGTCCCCGTCATCATCATCATCATCATCATCATCATCATCATCATCATCCTCATTGCCATTGTTATTATTGTTCTTATTATTATTGTTATTATTATTATTATTATTATTGTATTGTTTCTGGTCTTTTTATCATTAAAAGGAGAGCTTCCGTATAGGTGGGATAATTTCCGGGAAGTAAATAGGGTATGCGTAACAACGTACTTTCGAGGTCGAGACTCATTCCTGCTTCCAGCACCTGCAAAAGATCAGGCCGTGCACTCGATGCTTGGGCAAACAATACGAACGATGATGCACCGTCCCGAGCGCATTGTCCGTAGCGAGTAGTAGTAGGCGGCGGATTTATCTGCCTACTCGTAGAGTCAGGTAGAGGAGTCCAAGGGTCCTCGACCCTCGGGACACGTCGCACTGTCCGACGGAACCGATGGATCTTCTTCTCCTCCTCCTCCTCCTCCTCCTCCTCCTCCTCCTCCTCCCTCTCCATCTTGTCGTCGTTTTCTTCTTTTCCTTGTCCTTTTCTTTTCTCGTTCGGGCCTGTTTTCGCGCGGTCGATGCCACGCACGTGTCGATCCTAGATACCATTACATAAATGATAATTTTCTGGATCGATCTTCGTGGATCTCCGAACAGATAAGCGAAGGAAAAGGAAAGAAAAGAAAGAAAGAAAAAAATATCATCATTTATCGTTAGCCAACTTTGCGTGACAAGTACGATTTCCAGTTTGGCATTACAATGTTCAGAAATAAGAAGAAAAAGTATAAGAAGACGAAATGAAAATCAAGATTGTACGTGGAAATTTTACTCGATATATCCCCACGCTCGCGCTCGTAGGGAAAGAAAGATGTTAAATCACGCGATACGCGCGGAAAGTTGGCGGGTATGCTCACCGCAAGCGAGGTCGAATTCCTTTCGAGATAGAGAAGAGAG
>OU964972.1:3801008-3831008 GCA_918808275.2 Dolichovespula sylvestris
TCGGTCTCTGGATCAGCGGTCGACGCTGATCTTACGGTTGACCAAACAACGGGCGAAATTAAAACTAGGGTGCCATTGGATCGTGAGACAAGGCCGTCCTATACTTTGGTCTCATTGCCGCAGAACGTAAAGGTCGTTGTAAAGGTATTGGACGAGAACGACAACGCGCCGACCTTTCCTGTCGATCGGGTCGACGTTGAGTTCCCCGAGAATTCACCGAGAGACGCGAAACGCGCATTACCACCGGCGAAGGACCCCGATCTCGGCCAATACTCGACTCAACGTTACGAGATAGTTTCGGGTAACGACGGCGAGGCGTTCAGATTGTCGCAGCATCGCGGCCGCGACGGCGTACTCTATCTGGATCTTCAGAACGGCGGTACGTTGGATCGCGAAGCTCGTTCGAACTACCGTCTAGTGATCGAGGCTCTCGACGGGGGCTCGCCGGCGTTACGCTCGAGGCTGCACGTGAACGTGACGGTGCAGGACGTCAACGACAATCCGCCGATCTTCAATCAGACTCGGTACGCGGCGAGCGTGCCGGAGAACGCGACCGTCGGCACGCCGGTCTTAGCCGTGAACGCGAGCGACGCCGATGCCGGTGAAAACGGCCGGATCGAGTACTCGATCAATCGTAGACAATCCGATCGCGGCGAGATGTTCCGCATTGATCCAGAGACCGGTATGGTTTACGTGAACAAGGCGTTGGACTTCGAGTCGAAGGATCGTCACGAGTTGGTGATCGTAGCGAGAGATCGGGGCGCCCAGCCGCTCGAAGCGAGCGCTTTTCTGTCCGTCCGCGTCACCGACGTCAACGACAATCAACCGGCGATCACGGTTATCTTTCTCTCGGACGACGCCACGCCTAAGATCAGCGAGAGCGCTCAACCGGGCGAGTTCGTTGCGAGGATATCGGTCAGTGATCCTGACTCGAGGACGGAATATTCAAACGCTACCGTAACGTTGACCGGTGGCGAGGGACACTTTGGTTTGGCGACTAGAGACAATATTATCTATCTGGTCGTCGTTGAGAGACCGCTCGATCGCGAGGAGAAGCCTGTTTACGAGCTATCGGTTGAAGCCACGGACGCTGGTACGCCGCCATTGAGGGCGATTCGTAATTTCAAGCTTCTAGTCACCGACGTTAACGACAACGCCCCAAAATTCGAACGTGACACCTACGAGGCTCATCTCCTCGAGGCATCCGAGCCTGGTACGTCGGTACTTCGGGTAATCGCTACCGACTTGGACGAAGGTGCCAATTCAGCGGTAAGATACTCGATACGTAACTCAACTTGGTTCGCCATCGACGAGATCTCGGGATTGATCAGTACGATCAGCCACGTCGATTGCGAGGCAGACCCCGCTCCTATTCTCATCGTCGTAGCCACTGATTCTGGACGTCCACCTCTAAGCAGTAGCGCTACAGTTCGCGTTACCGTTCACGATCTCAACGACAACGAACCCATCTTCGAGAAGCCGCTCTACAATGCCACCGTGCCGGAGGATATGCCAGTTGGACGCTGTTTTCTCAAGGTATCGTTTTCCATCCTTCTGTCCACGTTCATTCGTTTCTTTTTCCTCGTATCGACGAAATCTCCGAGTTTTGCGATTCGCGATATTTCTTGCCATTTCCTTATTACGCATATCTTCGTCGAAGGTGATCATCGCTCGATCACCAAAGTGTTACCTTTTAATAGCCACTTTACCGATGGTCCGAGTTAACCATCACGTTTGTATAATTATAAAAAGGATAAAAGTCAATCGGTTGCGATAAAATACTCGAGTGAAAGGCAACGTTTCGAGATTCCTTGAATCCTTCGCTTAACGACGAACCGTGCTTTTGACCTTACGTCCAAACGAACCAACTTCTTCTACGTCGTTCTTATTTCTCTTCGAGCCGTGGAAACGCTCGAAACTTCGTTCGCGTCGATCTTGATCGTCTCAAAGTACTCTCGCGCATGTCTGGGATCTTTTAATAAATTAATCGAGTGCACGGATCAAATTCTTAGTACAGTTAGGTCAATCGAAACAACGAAAAACAAAGAAAGAAACAAGAAAGTGACTTAACCCTTATACGGCTGCAACGATTTAATAACGAGATTCGTGACAATATATCTTTTATTAGTTTTTATTTTTATCCGTAATATTTATCTTTAATAGCCGACACGGTAGAAGACATTTATTTCGTAAAGATATTTTAGAGAAATAAATCGTTCATCAAAGAGTCAAAGAGCATTCCGTTTAATTTGATAGACACTAATACAGATATACAAATACTAATTAATATCGAAAGAGCAACGATAGTACTTAAACTATCATTCTCTCTCTCTCTCTCTTGCTCTCTCCTCCTGGAAAACCATAATTGGGTATCGAATCGAAAGGTTTCCCCGGAGCGTAGTGCAATTAGTATAACTTGTACACCGTTAAGGAGTGTTATCGATCACTGCACTCTATCGTGGAAAATCGAGAGTTCGATAGTAAAGTCCACGTTCGTTCGAGCGAATCCACACGGTCGTTCGCATTCGTCGCGTACCTCGACAACTCTGGAGAAGGAGAGTGAATACGATACTACCTCTCGAAGGAACGTGAATGAGGAAACCTATCGAGTATGGACGAAACGGTACGTGAATCGTTCAGGAACGTACCTTTACTTTCTGCGAACCCAACGTCATACTAACGTGTATAACAAAATAACATCCAATCATTATTATTATTATTGTCATTATTATTGTTATTGTTATTATTATTATTTCCAATATTATCTATCGACTTCATTCGAAAGAAATAATATTTATCGTGATATTTTCCGTTCGATAATCGACGCGTACAAATTCTCGCGTAATAATTTAAGTTAACAAGTCAATTCTCTTTCTCTTTCCTTCTTATCTTCTCTCCTTTTTCTTCCTCCTCCTCCTTCTCCTCCTCCTCCTTCTCCTCCTCCTCCTCCTCCTCTTCTTTTTCTTCTTCTCTCCTCTTTTTTTTTTCTTTCTTTCTCTTACTTTAATATCAACCCATCTCTTTTTCTTCCTCATATTTATGATGTCCTTGGCGTAATAGAGTTCGCATACTTACGACTACCGTTGTCGATATCTTTTACTTTCTCCTACCGACGCGCCTTTCTCCGCGCTTATATGGTGCGTCCGATAAATTTCAATACCGGATGAGAATAAACCAAATGCAAAATGTTAAGACCGATCGGGTATGGTTTAAATTTAACAATAATTTCCAACCTTTTTAACGTTAAACCACGGACAGTGTTATCGAGCTAAATGAAGCCTCGAAGTGTAACATTCGAAATTCGTATTGATACCGTCGCTATAAATTAATTCAACGATTAATTAACGCATCCCGTCGAACCAACGCATGATCGATGGAACAACAGGTATACAGGATACGAAGGATTAATAAGTAGTGGGTACACTATGAAACGAATCGACGTGATAAAATATTAACGAAAAAGAAATGTTTTGTATCGAATAGTTGACCTGAGTTAAAATTCGAAGCGACCGTTCGTTTCTTCAGAAGAGACGAGTCGAACGTGTCGTCGTTGCGATATCGATGTTTCTTCCTGGTTTGCATTACATGCGCATACGTGACCCTCCAATGCAGGAGAAAAAGGCGAGGGCGGCCTCGAGGAAAGAATCGAGAGAGAGAAAGAGAGACAGATAAAAAAAACGAAAGACGGAATAAAAGAAAGAAAGAAAGAAAGAAAGAAAGAAAGAAAGAAAGAAAGAGAATAAGAGAGAGGGTGGGGAGAGAAAGAAGGAAAGCAAAAAAAAAATTCGATCGAAGGTTCGCCTCGAATATCGTCAAGGAATGAAACGTTAAAGGAGTAGAGGGTGGAACGTTGACTTCTGTGTTTGTGAAATTTGAGATATCGGCCGGTTTCATAAAAGGGATTACGCGGTATAGTACTACTCGTCGCCTTTTACGAATGATCGTATTACGTTCGACGTAATCGTCGAAAGTAACACTATACCAATTTGAGTTTGTACGATGATAACGAAGTTGTCGTACTCTTCTAAACGCACGCCGTCTCGTAACAAAAATCCAAGACGCCGAGGTAAAACGAGGAAAGTAGAGTTTTCTGCGACGAGTGTCCTTCTCCTTTTCCTCCTCCTCCTCCTCCTCCTCCTCCTCCTCCTCCTTCTCCTCGGCAGAGATATGGTCAAATTTTCTTTCCCTGGTGATCTACCTATCTTCCCTCCTTTATTCTTTCTTCTTTTTTTCGACGATCTCGAGTGAAAGTCTGAAGTAACGCCGCTCGAGGTGATGCCGATGACTAATTTTCCCCTGGTCGGATCGGTATCGCTATAATTATGACATAAAACGTTACACGCTTCTCCGAGCGTTTAAAAGAGCGCGCGCGCGCGCGCACACGCACACACTCTCGACGAGAGACGCGAGGGATTCGCACCGAATTTTAGTTTATATAATTCTAAAAGTAGTTCGATTAATTCCAAAGGATGCTTAAACAAAAATTCCAAAAGATTTTTAAAACGTAAATTTTTCTCTTTTGCGATTGCTTTTCATTGAATTTAAATGCAGCCATTAGCTCGACAGTACTTGCTTTACATTTTATATAAATAAATAAATCAATAAATCGCAACTAATATCGATTGCCCGGGTCTCATCACTTGGAGGTTGCTGCTTACGGAGACCCACGAGCTATGACTCTACCGTTAATATTATTTACTTTTAATAATAACGTATATTTTATCAATTTAGAAAAACATAGCAAGAGCAAAAGCAATCGCGAAACGAATCATCAATTTTTTCCCAACGTACTTAAGTCGGACGAAAATTTATGAAACGTTCGATATCGACCTATCTACCCGATTAAGGAAGAGAGATATTAATTTTGATACTCTATTTCGAATCTAATCCTGAAATATCTTTGACGATGATTATGTCGAAACCGAAATATACATTTATTAAACATTGATAGATATTAATATAGAAAGAAACATTTTCATAATGAAGATGTATCATCTTAAAATAATATTATATATTTCATCTTATTGTATTCCTCCAATCAAAACAATATATATATATATATATATATATATATATATATATATATATATGTATATAAATTTCATATAATAATTCAGCTACCAATCTGTGAACATAAAATATTTCAAATATTTTATAATTTAATATGCAATTAAAATAATACACGAATTTCGATCTGTGATAAGGAAACATTTAAAGGACCTTATAATTTAATAATATTCACGATCAAAATAACATACGAATTCCATATAATAGATAAGCAACGAACCTATGAACGCAAGTAATCTAAAACATTTTATAATTTCATATGTACAATTAAAACAATATAAAAATTTCATATAATAAATCAGCAGTCAACATAAGATATCTGTGAACATATCTAACAAAATGAGAAAAATCTTGTCAATAATTAAATACGATGTAAACGACGAAAAAAATTAAATACAATGAAGTAGTTACGAAAATATGTTGGGGAAATTGTTCAAGATACATTTATGAGAGAGAAGAAATGTTAGTATTACAAGACATTCAAGAGAGATTAAATAAGATCGCGTTTAAAAAATCAGCAAAATATACTGCGTCTTGTGTTATTTTACAAAATGCATACGCAATTTAGTATACCGTCATAACCGCAACCATATCGAGATTAAATGTATATTTAATCTATAGATACAATATCTTATTTTAAAACGCTTAATACTAACGCGTAGTATACAGTTACATAAAGGTGTCCGATGTACATACATATTACATCATTTACGGAACACTATTTTAATTTGTTACTATAATAAAAGAAAGAAATTAGTATTACACTTTCACAATATCAGGGCCACCTGTATTAAATATTTCCTTCATTTCATTTTACAAATAGTTCCTACGAATTTATCTTTTTTTAGCAGATACACTGTATTAATTTATTTCACATAATTACTTGATCACTATTATTTGCTTTAATAAACATTTTTTTTCGCATGTGCATTCCTGAATGCATCCAATTGCGAAATCTAATTCTTCATCAAGTCTTATTGATTTTTAATCAGAATAATCTTAGAAGTGGAATAATCAAAATAATCAATAAAATAATATAATGATGATTATTACCACAAATGAGTCATTTTATAACTCGTGGCAAGACTACCGTATATCTGTGAAGTATATATATATCGTGCACAATATGCAATTATAACAATTCATATAAAAGGAAAAAAGATGAAGGGAAAGTTACTTATTTATTAGCGATTGTATAAAAAAAAAAAAAAAAAAAAAAATTAGTAATTATATTGAAATAAAAATTCGTATGCTTGAGAATACAGGTGCATTCCTGAATGCAGTCCTGTTCCTATTCTGAATTATTTTCATCCGCACTCCTGAGTGTGGGACAGCCTTTTTTATTTATATAACAAGACTTATGCGTTTCTATTCAAAAAAAAAAAAAAAAAAATAATAATAAGAAAAGTAATAAAAAAAATTCCAAATACTCGACTTTTAATGTAATAAGAGAACATCAATGAATCTATTAATTAACAAAAGAAAAAACAAATTCCAAAAGCTTGACTCTAATTTTCAAAATGCATTACTTTTCGCGAACACGTGTGCGGAACGCCGTTGGTAGGAAGATGGAATGATCCATCATCTCTATACAGGTTCAAACTACTACGAGCATAAGTGACAACGTGGTAAAAGGGTAAAAGGGATTTTGATAAGACCGCAAGCCATTAACGAAGGGTTCGACATGCCGGCAACCTTAGAAAATTGCCCTTTTGAGCCATAGTTTGTGGGGGCCCCTTCGGCATATAGCCTCTTCTTGCTTCATGCCCTAAACACTGCATTGGAGCATTCCCTACGTGCGATGCATGAAAAGTTTATGCATGAAAAAACGCCCTACCGTTCGAAGCAACGCATCCGAAAAAATTTACACGCCACAGTGGATTATACTAAAAGAATGAAATCGTCCCTAATCTAAAACGACCTAATCCCGACCTGATCTCACTTTACGCGACAAGACTCAAACCGCTCGTGTTAACGCACGCATTTTCAACTAGACGCAATAGACGCAAGCTAAAGGGAATTGGGAAGTAAAAAGAACACATTCGCCGTTTTTACTTTTTTCTTTATTACTTAACCTAACGGGCGGTAAGTGTTTGCAACGTAAAGTATCGATTTCTTCTAAATAGTATAACCACTGAATTATGAAAAAATTCACGAATGAATCGCTCCGAACGGCACTGACGAATCCCAACACGTATCCTTAACTGCGTTTCCTGCTCTACCTGGCTGCGTCTCGATTTTCTAATGATATTTATTTATTTATTTATTCATTTATTTATTCATTCGTTAAAAAAAAAGAAGGAAAAGAAAAATGAAAGATTCATTAATATTTGACTTATATCGTTAAGCTATCCTAGCCTGCGGACAATCAATGGACTCAAAGAATCCACCGACCGTGCACAATCACACAGGTACATTTATCGAATGTTCCAGCAGACATAATATTCGTTCTAATCGATGAACCTATTACAAACTAAGATTAACAGCTTGCACTTGAAAGATGAAAAAACGTTTCGATAAAAAGTCAAGATCCACGAGAACCGTAATAAATATTTTCATTATATGTACGCGAGTATATTCCACTTTGAGCAAGGGCTCACGCAAAAGGAGGAAGGGTGAGAGGGGGTAATAACGATGATAATGATTATAATAGTTAACACGTAGTGGTAAACGTGTAGAGTTGCAAAAATCCTTATACAACTCTAATACATTGAAAACGGCATAATGGCCTTTGAGCGTATATGTATATATTCGTACATATCTCGTATATATACATACACATTATGCGGTTATGAAATTTTAGGATAAAAAAATGGCGAAGTGCAAGCGTTAATTTATAATTAAGTATCGAACAAGTTCAAAATACTTTGCTAAGTTCCAAAGATATCGGATGCAATTTAATGTTCTCATTGGGTGCAAAGCATTTCGAACTGTTTCGATACTGATACGTCGCGCGAAGCGAAGTTTCAGCAAAAAATCTTAAAAAGAAAAGAAAAAAATAATAAGAATAAAAATATAATTCAGGCACGCTGAAAGGTTGTAAAATTTGCTGAAACTTTGCGAATCCCCGGGGATAGGATCTTCCCACTCCCGAGGGGAAATCGCATCCTGAGTCTTACCCGATCCCTACCTAGTTATTTAAAATTAAATGAGACATTCACTCAGAAAAGGTATGCTACCTGCTTGCCTATCGCCTATATTTAAAAAGTGCAAAGCATTCGCACCAACACACACGCTCCACGGTTCTCTCACAAGCCACCAGGGTGCAAATGCCTGCACTAGAGAGCATGCCCCGGGGCACCTCCGACACCCCAGTTCAAACGCGTATTATTCTAATATATTAGGAGTACGTACCATTTGCTGTAATCGACTGCCACGGCTAATGATTATTGCATATATATATATATATATATATATATATATATATATATATATGACTAAAGCAAAAATACTAGTAGATACTAGTATACATACATGGACACTAGTAATATATACGAGTATTTAAATAATTTTCCCACAGAAAAATGTGGTAATACTACTGTGCAAAACGATATTGATATAATAAGATATTTATTTATTATCAATTAAAAGGATTATCGCGAAACGATGTACAATGCACCACCTAAAACGCACATACAAGTGCAAGGTACACCGTGCAATCATCAGCGCAATGATAGCCGCCAAAAAGGAAATTTAAAACTATAACCCATGCTGACCGTTTCTCACCCACACGAGTGACACCTGGGTAAACGCATCGATGAGAACGCAGAAAGCACGAGGGGGGAGGGGACAGGTATTAGTATAATTAGCGCTGAAAATCCTGAACTAGAAAAAATGATTAACTTATAAACTAGGCCTAAGCGGACTGACTCATTGCTTTCTTATTATAGAGCAAGGACTCACACAAAAGGAGGAAGAGGGTGGAGGTTAATAATGATGATAATAATTATAATAGTTACCACTTAGTGGTAAACGTGTAGAATTGCAAAAATCCTTATACAACTCTAATATATTGCAAACCACATAAGGGCCTTTGAACGACCCGCGGTAGTTGTATTGACATTTCGGTATGAAATATGTATATATCTCGTATATATACATACATATTATGCAGTTATGAAGTTGGATAAGGAGAATATATTTATTGAAATATTTAATTTATATATTAAAAAAAAACAACCTCGGACGATTCCTTTCATCAAATGGCTGTTGTAATGATAGAACGTGATTATGATCCATCACTTAACTGATAGAATCTATCCGTCGCGGAAAGGGGTTTGTCTTCTTGTTCATTTGTTGGTACATCGATATATCGAAGTATCGAAATAAATCGCAATTAAATAAGACTAAGTACGAGGCAATGCATGTAACGTAAACACCACGTTATATTTGGACGAAATCGGGAAAATTAATTCCCGATTTCATGACTAATATCGTGAGCAAAAACGAAAAGAGAAAAGAAAGTGCTTATTAGCAGCACCGTCAATTAAACGATTTTGAGACAAGAAGACCCTAGCCTGATTATATATATATATAATAAAAAATTCACAATAAAATAGTTAACTACACATATAGGGGGAACCACACGTGAATATAAAATCAAAGATCTTAATCACGGTCACTTTTGCTCGTTTCGGACAATCGGGACATCTGCGAATGCAACCAGTAACCCGTGCCGATATGGACCTTTCATCCTCGGCATGATGGGCACCGGAGGAACTTAAAATTTTTTAACTTACTACTTAAGAAGTTCTGCGATGGCTCCAAAACACTCGTACCCCGTCGACGTTGAGATCGTACGATGTCGTCAAGTTGGTCGAAATTATCGTCGAATCGTTGATTACGTTGATTATGCTATAATTAAAGTCGTATAAACAAAAAGAAATTAATTATACGTTCTATACGGAAAGAATATATTTAATGAATGAAAATGATCCAAAAATATTTGATTCGATCGATGAATGAGAATTAACGATTGGAGGAAAGTAATTCGCTTACATGTAATTTCATCTTTTAAATCGTATTATTTGATTATCTTGACTCCGAGATACTTGTACTACTTTTTCCCTATGTTTTAATAATGACAAATGAATAAGAAGATATTCGAGAGATGTAACTGTAAAACTTTAAAACTAATATATTAAAATAAATTCCAGAGGAAAAAAAAAACAAACGATACAAATGTAGTGATTGAATCTATCCTTTAAATATAGATTTAATCGCAATATGGTTACGTTTATAGAAATATATTAATTGCATAGATACCTACAATTAAATAAATGCAGCATTGAGATAAATAAAACTAAACGAGAAACAGTAACAGTAAATAATTTATATTAATTTACATTGATAATAAAAGAAAAAAAAAACAATGAAAAATCCTGGCGTATACTGTTATTGTCTATTATTCTTTTCAACGCGACAACATATATAAAATGAAAAAGTTAAACGCACTTTTCTAATGCAACGAACGTCATCCATTCGCCCGGCAGTGCCTACGTTGCATATATATATATATATATATATATATATATATATATATATATATATATATATATATATATATGAACACCGTAGGCAATACCGGTTACCAGATCTCACCACAAGGAGGTAGCTGCGTATGGAGATCCATTTTGAAATTTAGAAAATAATACATGGGATATATATGAGTCACGATTTGTTGATCACACCAGTATATGTATATGCACTTACGTGTTATTGATTTGTATTACGCTTGAATGACGATCGTAGTGAACGTCTCACTCGGGTCAAGGATAAACACGAACTGGATCTCTCCTTTCGTTTACATCTTCTTTTGCTAATTCTTGCCACTTCTCCATTTGTTTACTACCTCTCCTTTGCCAAGCTCTCCATATAATACAGCATATAAAAGCTATGACAATATTTGAGGTAGTAATAACATAAGAGAAAACTAAACGTTTTGACTGTTTTCGTTTACGTTTTTCGACGAATAATATCTTGGAATAAAACAGCCGAAACAAAAGTCGTCTTAATTTCATTAATAAGTTTATTATTACGACGAAATTTATTTAAATATTCCGAACGAATTATCATACCTGTACGACTAATTACATTATTAAATACGACTTGATTGCTACTGTCGAGTATGTTCGGCTTCATAAATTCGTTGAACATGATGAATTGTGACCTAATACATTCAGGAACATTATTAATATTGAATAAGATTAAATATGTATAATATGTGTGTATAATACACGTGCATATGAATATATATATTTATGTATGTATGTATGTATCTATGTATGTATGTATGTATGTATGTATATATGTAGGTATGTATGTATGTATATATGTATGTATGTATGTATGTATATCGTGAACCTGAAAAATTCATTAGAGCATTATTAATATCGAATAAGATTAAATATGCATAGTATGCGTATATGTATATATATATATATATACATATATATATATAATAAATGTACTCACGTATTTACGTATATAAATGCGTATATATGTAAGCGAGGATCCACGTATATATGTATATATATATATATCGTCCGTATATATATATATATATATATATATATATATATATATATATATATATCCACGTATATATACACACACACACATACACACACACACTTACGGAAGTCGAATATGACACGAAATATGATTGATTATGATTAATAAATAATAAATTATTGACTTGAGAATAGAGTACAGCATGTGTAATGTAAATGAGAAGCTAATTTTGTATAAATTAATATCGTAGAAAATTCGGAGGAAGGAGCGAGTTTAAACACGTCTTAACAGGATCGAGTACTACGGTTGATTGATGTGAGACAATACAGAGAGCTCTTCTTGGGCCAAGGTCGGACGTCCAAGCGTCTCTTCGTTTTGTTTACATACATATCCTCTTGCTCGTTTGAAATCACTACATAATGTTTATAACGCGTATAAAGACTACGGTGATATTAGTTTTTATTACCTTGTTAACTAAGCAATAAATTATTGTACAGTCTCTATATTTTCTTGATACTGTGTGAAATTAGTTTAGTTGATACTACGTAGTCGTCGCGTACGGTTCTTTAAATTCGAGTGGATATTGTGTTACAATCGTTAATTAAATTTGATTTGATAGTAAAACGAATTAATATTCGATAGTAATATTTATTCTCAATTAGAATTGATATATATATATATATATATATATATATATATATATATATATATAAACATCTTCTTTCTCTGGTTAATATTAATTTTTTCAATATTCATTAATAATCGTTATAACATGATGTTAGATAAACATACGATATAATCTGATTTGATAAAATGTTTTATTATACTAGACGTAATTATAATTTTTCGGAACATTTAATAATAACAGTTAATACATCATATTCGTGATCGATTATGATAACTGTAATGTTAATTCCATTATGCTAATACCACTAGCTTATATCTAATACACTTTGTTTCATTTACTCAGTCAAAACTTCTAATCGAATTTACTTAAAGAATTCTATTAAAATGATATCGCGTTAAAAGATTTATAGATTCGTGAACGATATTTTATAATGATTAATTTTTCGCAGTTACGAGTACAAATGGTGAAGATGTTTTATATAAAATATCAAACAAGTAGAAGTGAGATTAATTTTAATGTACGGCATCATTTATTATAGAAATTTTTAAGTGGGGCTATGTAATCTTCACGTTCTGTCGGATTAAATTAATCAAGTTGACAAATTCTCTTACGAAGGTATGTACACAAATACAACACACATATATAAACACACACACACACACACACACACACATATATGTATAGACACGTAATATACACATGTACACACATATATACATACATACAGACATACGTAAAAGTCTTCGAAATTCGTAAAAGTTAAGATAGAGCGAGAAAATAAAGAGTGTAAGAGGAAAAAAGAAATAGAATGAGAAAGAGAGAGAGAGAGAGAGAGAGAGAGAGAGAGAGAGAGAGAGAGAGAAAGAGACCTATCTCTCGAATCTCCTTGTATCACCTTGGGTGGGTCGGTCGTTCGAAACGATATCGAGTCCACAGAAGCGTCGCCCTTTCGCGAGTTCGAGCGATACGATCGTTGGGTTTGTCACGGAGATTAGAGAAGGTGGATCTCTGTTCTGAGGACTGTGCCAGAAGAAGGAAGTTGTTGAGAAGAAGAAGAAGGAGGAGGAGGAGGAGGAGGAGGAGGAGGGAGAAGGAGAAGGAGAAGGAGCAGAAGAAGAGGATGAAGAAGGAAGGAAAAGGAGTAGAAGGAGAAAGATAAAAAGAAAGAGAAAGAGAAAGAGAAAGAGAAAGAGAAAGAGAAAGAGAAAAAGATAAAAGAGATGAGTATAGCTAAAGGTCGAGCTGCGAGGTAGTTGGCTCTGTGACGAAGCGTCTGTCATTCATAACGCCGAGCGAAGCGTGGACGAAATGAAAGAAAAAGAGATCCATACCAAAAAAAAGGGAAACAAAAAAAAGGAAAAGAAATAAAAAGAGAGAGAAAACGAGAGAGAGAGAGAGAGAGAGAATGAGAGATAAAAGAAAGGTTTCTTCCTCCTCCTACGTTTGGTCTCTCGGATGCCACCTTTTTATCTTCGCAACGAAAAAGAGCGAAAGAGAGAGAGAGAGAGAGAGAGAGGGAGAGAGAGAGAGAGAGAGAGAGAGAGAGAGAGAGAGAAGGAGAGAAGGTGCCGCCGAATGCCGATGGAAATTGCAAGGAATAAATGAGTACATTTTTCAATCGACCGCTTTGGCCCGCACACGGACGCATTCGTGGCCTCTTTTCTGCAATGGCCGCCGAATATATTTCGCGATACTCTTCTACACGTACATATATACGTATATGTGTCTCTCTCTAACACACATACAAACATGTATGTATATATATATATATATAGGTATGTATGTGTATACATACTAATCCATGCGCTATATTAGCAAGTGTATTCTTTTATTCCGTTGCCTAGTTCAATGATGATTTATAATTGTTATCTCCAACGGTATAATTATTATAATTACACATTTTTCGTCGGACCTTCCCCCCACCCTCTCTCTCTCTCTCTCTCTCTCTCTCTCTCTCTCTCACTATCCTTTTCCATCTCAGATTCGGACCAGACTTTTTCTGTTCTTTCATATTTTATTTTTCTTTTCTTTTTATTTCTTTTCTTTTCCTTTTTCTTTCTTTCTTTCTTTTAGCTTCTCGTTCCATCCCCTTGGTATGGCTCCACCCCTTTCGCTTCTTCGTTTCTTTCGTTTTGTTTTTCTTCGTAGTTGTCGTTTTTTTTTCCCTTTTCTTTCCCCGTTTCTTTTCTTCTCATTTCTTCTTCTTCTTCTTCTTCTTCTTCTTCCTCTTCTCCCTTTTTTTTTATTCTCGTCTTATTCTTTACTCCTTTATTTTTCTCCGTTTCTTGTTCCCTCCCTTTCTTTCTATCTTCGTCTTTCTTTTTCTCTTTCTCGCTATTTCTCTACCTTAAGAGAGGAGGTCTCCCGATCTATAGCTGCTCGGAAGGGAAACGGGTTTTGGAAGTCGGATTCGTGAGTCGAGAGTCGCGAGTTCTCTGTCTTTGAATCGATACTTTCTCTCTCTCTCTCTCTCTCTCTCTCTCTCTCTCTCTATTTCTCTTTATCTTTTGCTCCGTTCGAGTTCTTCGTTGTAGTCTACGTTATGAGAACGTTGCTTATTCAAGTTAAAATTCGTCTCTTCCGAGGCAATTCAATCACATCAAAAGAAGAGAAAGAAAAGGGAAAAGAAAAACATTTAGAAGAAGAAGAATAAGAAGAAGAAGAAGAAGAAGAAGAAGAAGACATCTTTGGGATAGAGTGCTCAAAGCATAATGAAGTTTTGAATAATTAGTCCGCTGGAATATATAACCGTGGAGTTATAAATTTTGACGAATCGTAACGATCGAAACTATTCAGAAGGCGCATTAATTTCTAATGAGCCATAAGCAACGACGAGCTAAGCAATCCCGGTGACGTGATTGATGCCGACGTGATCGGGTGCCACCGATCTCACCTAAAAATATTCGACGAGATGATCGAAAGCGGAAAGCGCACAATGACGTAGTTCTACTCTACGTCGGTCAAAACCCTCGGGCTATTTCTCCTTTATACTTTTTCTCTTTCATTTGCGAGAAAGAAAGATAGAACACAAAAAAAGAAAGAAAGAGAAAAGATAGATAGATAGATAGATAGAGAGAGAGAGAGAGGGAGAGAGAAAGATAGGGCATTAATTTTATCGGGATACCAATGGGAAAGAACTACAAGAAAATCAAATGAAGTTATTCATTAGTTCTTGCGAAACTGAAATGGCTCGAAAATGGAAATCATGTCAAGTTTAAGTTCGGTATCGGATACGTAGGTGTGCGTGAAAGAGAAAGAGAGAGAGAGAGAGAGAGAGAGAGAGAGAGAGAGAGAGAGAGAGAGAAGGAAAGGAAGAGGGAGAGGGAGAGTGAAAGAGAGTAGTTACCGTTGGCATGTATTATACTGCGTGCCTTAAAGAAGAGAACGAAGAAGACGAGCTCGAAGAGAGCTCCGTGTAGGTGCCTTATCCTACGCAGCCAGGACACGGGTTCCAATTCATCCTCGCGCAAGCCTCCCATTATAATACGTCCTAACTGGCAACCGAGGATCATTAAGCCACGCTGCCTTTTGTCCGTTCGTACATCCGTCTTTTTACCTCTAAGAATGAAGAAAGGCGGTCGAGAGAGCGAAGAGAACGAATAGAAGGAAGCTTTCGTCGTCCTTGTTCTTCTCTCTATCTCCATCTTATTTTCTCATTCTCTTTCTCTCTCTCTCTCTCTCTCTCTCTCTCTCTCTCTCTTGAAAATCTTCATGACTTTTCCCATCCTTTCAGTTGGACATTCTCTTTTTCTTTTTCTCATTTATTTCTCCCCTTCTTTCTTTCTCTTACCTTACACGAATTCCATCGTGAATAATAAGATTTATTTGTTGCGATTGAAGAAAGACTATATATTGGTCCAGATTTAATAAAAGATGGCTCGTCGCGTATCGTAATGTACGAAGTGACGAACGTAATGACTCTAACCATCGTCTGACATCTGGCATTAGGCACTCAGACTTTCGAGTGGCAACGCCCGCAGCAATTGTTGCCGTTTACGACTGCCGAGCATGTTCTCTCTTTCTATCCCTTTCTATATATATATATATATATCTCTCTCTTTCTCTCTCATCATTTCACCCTCCCTTCCCCTCCCTCACTCTCTCTCTCTCTCTCTCTCTCTCCTTTTCTTCTTTCTCTCGTCGTTTCTTTGTGCCTATCCTTCCCTTCGTCGTTCTCTCCACCCATTTCCTTCTCCCTCTCTCTCTCTCTCTCTCTCTCTCTATCTTACTTACCTTCTTCGTCTTCTCCTTCTCTCTCTCTCTCTCTCTCTCTCTCTCTTTCCATCCTTCTATCTATCTCTCTTTCTCTTTTACTACCTCTCTCTTTCCCTTGCACACGCTCTCGATCCTACGCGCTATAGACCGCATTCCCGAGTGCAACGACGAGGCAGAGATGTATATGCATTCGCGTGCACCGACCGCCACCGCCATGTGTACTTCGATAGTTCGATCTTGTGCATACGTTGTTTCTCTCTCTCTCTCTCTCTCTCTCTTATTTTCTATCTCACTCTGTCTCTGTACTTACTGATAGTTCTTTTTTTTTTTTTAATTTTCTTTTGTAACGATTAATTATATACGATAAAATGGGATCTACGAGAGAGAGAGAGAGAGAGAGAGAGAGAGAGATCGTGAAAATTCAATAATTAATTTTGGTTAATTTAATTAATCGTCACTATCTCAATACGTTTATAGAAACGGGTGTACTGTATATAAGATTAATGAAAATTCTAATATCAACGATAACGACGATAATATTGTAATATTAATTTTATGTGATTATTCGTGATCAATGTTACGGCGACCTACGGTGATCTACTTCGATCCTACTGTGCAACCTACACTTGGACTTTCATTCACGTGAAACCTTGCGTCTTATGCAAGAGAGTTAAGTCTCCTTTCATTTAACGACTTGTCTCTCTATCTCTCTCTTTCTCTCTATCTCTCTCTTTCTCTCTCTTTATGTGGGAATGAATTCGTTTAAGGCTCAAATTTCAATGTTATCTTCTTTTATTCATCGTAGATAGTACATAATGAGATGCGTAAGAGTTTCAAGAGTTTTTGCGAAAGTCTCTGCTTGTATTTGAATATGGCGTTATCATTAAATTTAAATCAGTTACGATGAGTGGAAGAGGAGATGGATAACGGACAGTTTACTTAGCACCTGATAAAATCGTGTGCTCTAATGCATTCACTATGATATTAGAAAGTCATCGTCACATCAAGTAGGTACTTACCTACCTCCTCGTTAATTTTCATCTCTTTCTTTCAGATGAGTTAGAGGAATCTGTCTGTCCCTTAAAACACACACGCACATACTTACAAACTTATTTCTTAGTCTTCCCCCTCCCCCCCCCCCAACCACCTCTGTCTTTTTCTCATCTCAACGAAGAGAAGTTCGACCTTAAACCTGTTTCACGATCGAATCTTCTTTTGTTGCTCGGATAGGTCGCCAGGAGCGAGCATTGTGAACGGTAGCCGGAGATTTAAACGGAATCCACCCAGACGCTCGTTGAAATATGTCTTCTCTTACGTTGAGAGGAAACCAGTCTATCGACTCATTCGATCGATCATTATCAATTCTTTTCACTATAAAGCTTAAGATATCCGTGGTATTTCAAAGATCGTATCGTTATCCAATTTTAATTGCTCCGGTTTGGTTGTATATCGGGAATACACGGTTATATTTTAACTACCAAGTTAGAACGGGTATATCGATGTTAATTGATTTACGTTCAATACCGATAAATTGACGTGAGCTTTCGTAGTATAGATAACGTCGAAACGAAAAATAATCATACGTCCGACGAATTATTTTGCCTTCCTAATTCGTGCTAACTTTCTGATTTACACGTAGTCCCGCTGGTATAGTAATCTATCGTACACGCCGTTGATTGCGTGCACGAGTTCTCGATTAATTACTTATTAAATTAGTCGGCTAAGGCGACTTTCAATATCAATGAGTTATGCGTTATGTATACAAGAGAGGAATGAAAAGTTGCAATTGTCGAGAAAAAAGCGTATCTATATATATATATATATTTGTGGTAGTGAATTTGTATTGAATTTATAAAGAATTCGTGATCAAAAATCATGAGTAGAAAGAGCCAAGAGTATTATTACTATTATTATTATAACTATTGCATCGCTATAGAAATATATACATATATATATATATATTTTTTTTTTCTATCATCGAGTATGATAACTGGTTATCGGGTTACTCACGTGTCCCTGAATTACACAACGTTCATTCTCCCCTCAGCAGTTCTCGTTGGTCTTAACAGTGGGTGGTGAGATACGACACGGTCGGTCGATCGTACGTCACGGCGCTTCCGTCAGGAATCTATGCAGAGAGATATCCAAGGAGTCTTCCTTTTCGCGATGTATTACTTCGAAGAAAGGCACATTCCAATGGCGAATATGATTCTTCGAGCGTGTTAAGATTCTTGTAAGAATTAGCCGATAGTTTCATGCATGGAGTTAGGTCGGTTAAAAGTAAGTACAAGTTACACGATGTATGTACGATGACGTTTAGAAAAAGAAAGTATATTCTCCACGATCATGATAGGGCACAATGGAATGAATTTTTTGTTCGTTTTCCTTTTTCCCAATTAAACAAACGATCTCAATATGTTAAATCGTTAATACGAGGTATAGCTGGCAAATGGTATTATAAAATGGGGTTTTCTGTGAGCTGTAAGCTTTACGCTTACATTTACCGTAGCATCGTTTCAATCTCGAGCGAAGACTTTAATGCAGGGATAGGCACGATTTTTGAGATTCCTCGATCGTTCGCTCGTATCGTTTATATCACGACGTCTTGGGCCGGTATCAGGCCGTAAGTAAACGGTCGAGCATACGGCTCGTAAAGCTGTCAATGTCCCACCGGAACACGGACGTTCGCCAAAAGGTAACATCCAGCATCCCCCGCGAAATCCCATAAACCTATCCGAGCGACGCGAAGGTAAAAGGAGAAATTAAGAAAGAAATTAAAAGGAAAAGTATGAGAGAGACGAAATTTTCTTATCGTATTCAGCCGAGCGAAGACTTTCCGGGGAGCTTGAGGTGTTTGTACCATGATCGGACTCGGTAGTAGTTACTCTGTTATTTTGTATCGCTGAGGCTCCAGGCGATCGAGCGCGTTTCCTTCAATTTTAACGAAACGGTAGGAAGGAGCGAATGACCGGGTGAAAGAGAGAAAGAACATGTTACACGAGAAAGAGAGAGAAAGAGAGAGAGAGAGAGAGAGAGAGAGAGAGAGAGAGAGAGACGAGGAAGGAGTCGATCGTAAGTGCGTGTGTATGTATCGAGGTGAGAGAAAGCACTCGGTAGGCAGATCGGTGCCACGCTGTAAGCAAAATATACGCTAGTGTGTTTGAGAGAGATGGAGGAGAACGAGGAGAGGCTGGAAACTGCGTGCTGCACTTTCCAATGCACTTGGTGCGACCAGCTCCAAGCGGGAAAGTGCGACCGGCTTCTCTTTTGCCACCAAAAGATCTCGTTTGTACGTGTCGCGCTTACAAAATCCACGTCTATGACCTGAAATAATTTATTCTTTCTTTATGTATATATTTCTTTTCTTTCTTTCTTTCTTTCTTTTTTTCTTTCTCTCTTTCTTTCTTTCTTTCTTTCTTTCTTCATTCTGATACTAATTATATGTTGTACCGTATATAATTATGCTTAATTAGACGAGCGCTTTATAGAGAGATTAATCGAGACTTTTTCGTGATCTTTCCGGGTCGGTGAGAACTGAGAGATCACGATCGTGAGAGTTTTATTATTTAACATCAGTCATGTTTTGGAATGTACTTTGATCGAGGCGATGCTTATATTTGAATTTTATATATATATATATATATTTTTTTTTTTTTTTATAAAAAGAGAAAAATTAACTTTAGGCCTTTGAACAAATATTATTTCGCGTTGCACCGAACCTAGAGTTGCGAGGGATAAGAAAAATGGTAATGATTATTTCTAATAATAGTCTCATTATCGATAGACGTTGGACGAGGAAAATTTTCAACGAAACGAGGTGGAAGGAATATTAACACCCACGATGGATTACGATTTCTCCGGTTAATTTCCGCTACAACTAATTGTAGAGAAAATCAATGGTGAAATCACGCCTACCAAATGATTAGAAGAAATCTCTGTTCTTTCACGTAGTTCGCACGTAGTTCATTCGGTCTTAGCTCTCTCGCAACATTAACGCTCGTTTACATTTACACACAAAGGTATATATATATATATATATATATATATATATATGTATGTATGTAATACCGGGCACAAAGTAGGACAGAACAACGACAAATAACTCATTAATATAGACTGCGTATGTATTTACTTTAGCAGGGAAAAAAGGATGTGAGGAATTATACTGTTGTAGATACTTTCCGACCTTATGAAGAAAGGAGTTCATTCAATTCGTACGACGATTACTTATTAGAAAACCGTTCCTTGATTTTCACTCGATTAAACAAATTGGTCCGATCGTTTGGATGTATATTTTTGAAAATGACTTTCTTTTTCTTACTTCCTTTCTTCCTACCTTTATTTCTAATTAACGTACGCATTCATATTCGTAACTAATAAGTTAAACTTCTTTTACACTTTGGCAGACTTGCATCCAAGGAAAAGTCCTTTCAGCGTTTGATCGAGCGACGACCTCGATTGACCCGTCGATCCGTCACGGCTCTTCTCCTGAAACGCGAAGAAATTCTCTCTCCCTCTCTCTCCCCCCTCTCTCTATCTCTCTCTCTCTCTCTCTTCCAAATGTACTTTCCCAGTCGCGTACAATTAGCCGGTTAAAGTGCAAGATCGTAGGGATCGCACGTCACGTGGAAGCTAATGTCAGACTAATACAAGAGGTCTACGTTTTACTCTCCATCGTCTACGTCTTCGTCTACGTTTTCTTATTTGACTTCCTTTCCTCGCGATACCCTTTGCGAGAAGAGGGAAGGAAGGAGTGTTAAGTCGCGCGAGCGTGCGTAGCCTAGCTGCAAGATAATACACACGAGACACGCGTGTTTCGCTAATGGATTGCCCTTGGCCGCAGGGCCGATTCGTTTTCGTCGCGTCATCTATACGCGGAATTTGATTAATTACCATTGCCTTAGCAATTACTTTCCGATAGGATCCGTGCATTTTGCCTCGTTTTCTTTTTCTCTTCTTTTTTTTCTTTTATTTATTTATTTATTTTTTTTTTTTTTAATTTTTTTCTCTCTCCCCCCATTTATTACCATTACTCGCTTGCAACCGGACTATTATAAATACCGCGAAGTAATGTAATCGACGCGGTATTAACTATTTCCTACTTCTCAGATATTTCAAGCCTCTTTTCTTTTCTTTTCTTTTCTTTCTTTCTTCTTTTTTTTTTTTTCTTTCTTTCTTGGCGTTGCCATTGAAAGTTTTTCGTCGGTCATTAAATGACCTCGACGCGTTTATACATGTTCCAGAAGTATTGATTTCCGATCGGTCGTATTAAAGTCAGTCGTGTGTCAAAATACAGTACGACGTTAACTCGCCTCGAGGTGCAACTGATTCTTATCGACAGTGTGCCAAGAATTTTGTTCGAAATAATAGAATTCTAATTATTTTCGCGACATTCTATTCATTCCGACGACCAATATCGTGTATCATTATTTCCAGCGGGACGTATTTTTTCTATTTTCCAACAAATATTGCGCGCGCGCATACACACACACACACACACACACACACAGCTCATCTTTTTCCTCAATCTCGGTAGCACGTTATAAAGATTACAAGGTATCATTACACCACTCCTGCTGACTATAAATTCGCGTATTATGGAATAGCGAAAGACGACGCTATCGTACCATAGATTACGCTGCTAGACAACAGGGAAACAATCCTGAATAAAGTTTCCTCGCGTTCGCTGTCGATGAACTCTCATCCTCCTTCCCTCTCTCTCTATCTCTCTCTCCCTTTCTCTCTCTCTCTCTCTCTCTCTCTCTCTCTCTCTCGTTCTCTCAGTCAACACGTAAAGTAGAAAGGAGTAGAAGAGAGAATACTTCCTTACGTAGAGTTGGCTCATAAATAAGAAGCTTTCTCATAGGTGAAAAAGACAGCTCACGAAAGCTCGATACACCTAATTTACGAGCCCTTAAGGTGCCTCGAGTATATCATTAGCGTCGATAGAACGTTCTCTCTCTCTCTCTCTCTCTCTATCTCTCTCTATCTCTATTTCTCCTTCTCTCTCTCTCTCTCTCTCTTTCTATCTGCTTAGTCGACGTGACAACACTTCAGAGAATACATGTGCGTCTATGCTTGCGTGTAAGCGTTATTGTGCACCTTGTGCGAAGAAAAGCAAGGGCGAGGTTGACCTTTAATTAAGTCGACGTCCAATCAAGGGACACCTACGCATCGTTGAACGCTCGCTACTATAACAACTTCAGGTATGCTTAACGTTATAACGTAATAACACGTACTGCTCTCGTTTCTTTATCGTACGATTGGATTATCATTGATTAATTTCGCAAGAAACGAAACAATTCGTTTTAGATACCTAACGTCGAGTATACTAGTCGCGCGTTTAACGTTCTCGGATATATATTTGTTCTTTCTCTTCTTCTTCTTCTTCTTCTTTTTTTTTTTTTTTATGAATCTAGCCACGTCTCTATGAGTTTGATAGGATTGTTATATTGTTATAACGTCGAGTGACAAAACATTTATTATTAATTCAAGCGATTGATTTCACTGTTATTTTAATTAACACGGTTAATCTCGTCATCATCATCATCATCATCATCATCATCATTATTATTATTATTATTATTATCATTATTATTATTATTATTATTATTATTATTATTATTATTATTATTATTATTATTATTATTATTAGAGTAAATTGGTGTGAATAAATCGAGTTTTATTTTTCATAGACGAATAACTTCGTTCTTTCTCGCGAACAAAAGCAGGCTTATCGGAGTCCCGCGAATTCCAACAATGTGAACGTGTTAAAGAAGACAAGGAATAAACGGATGGTACTCACTTTATGTTTCTCGCGTAGCTTCCCGGTTACAACCTCAAGCAAGATTGCTTTCTTGAAAAGAAAGAGACAGAGAGAGAGAGAGAGAGAGAGAGAGAGAGAGATAGAGATAGAAAAGTCGTAGGAACGATACCGGCCGTTATTTTCACGCCGTATCGAGAGTGAGAAAGAGAAAGAAAAAGAGAAAGAAAAGGAGAAAGAAAAAGAGAAAGAGAAGATTCCTTTTCGCCAAGAACACTCGCGATTAGCGATATCCACAAAAGAGAGGATTATGCGCTCGACTGGTATACGTATCGACGCTAGCGTGTGTTTCGTTCCCGTAACGTTAAAACGCGCCCCCGCGCGACGCATAGTAATGCGTATCGGTTCGTATCAAATATACCGGGTGTTTACGAAAAAAACGCATATAAATAAATAAATAAATAAATATGTATATATATATATATATATATATATATATATATTTCCATTGAATCGTCCTTTAGATTTTCTTACGAACGATAAGTCTCTACCCTTTTAACTCCTACGATCCAACGAAATCAATACGCATGCGACCGGTTTACTTGTTCCTTATTCTCTTTACTTTTATTTTTCTCTCCTCCCACACCTACGTACAAATTAATATTCATCAATAATTCGATCGGGAATGAACGTAATCGCGAACGTTCATTAGCGTTATGCGATCGATGAGAAGTTAATGATTTTTCCTTCGAACGACTTACTCAATGAAAGGATAATTTTCCTTTCGATACACCGAGTATGTGACTCGTGCATATATCGGGAACGAGGAGATAACGTAGCGGTGCTGGTATTACGGTGTTCGCCTACGAGGGCTACCATACGTGAGATAGACTTGCACGCGCGCGCGCGCGCGCGCGAGCGAGCGAGCGAACCCGCGCCCGCGTCCGCGCGCGAACGAGCGCATGCATTATCTATCGCCTTGTATAAACGCATGCCTATATGCACGGGTATATGTAGAAAATATAGGCTGGTGCATATATAAGACGTATATTATATACAGGTATACACAGTGTACCTATGTATATATTAAACCGATTCTCGGGAAGGCATTTAAGCAAAGCAACCACCTGCTGTTAGCCCGATGCCCCGCACGAAGTATCTTTTTCTCTCTGCTGCCTTCTTTTTCCTTCTATCTTATTCTTCTTCTTCTTCTTCTTCTTCTTCTTCGTCGTCGTCGTCGTCGTCGTCGTCGTCTTCTTCTTCTTCTTCTTCTCTTTCTTCTTCTTCTTCTTCTTCTTCTTCTTCTTCTTCTTCTTTCGACCTGTCTCGTATACGAACTTATTACAGCATCGCACGGTTTCTGGACCGTTGGACAGGCCAGAACTTCTAGTTATGCAAGCCAAAAAAGCAGAGGGACCGGTATCAAGGTCATACCAAAGATGTCCACTCTTCCGTGATCCTTTTTTTTAGGCCTATTCTCTACTTCACCCTCAAACCCTCCCATCTTATACCCTACCTCCCACCCACCCCCACTCTCAAAGAAATAATATCTCGCGAGAGTAAAGGAATTGGATGATATAGAATGTTAATCTTGTATTCTGCGTTAGTGAAATGAAGTTGTAAATGAGATTTATCAAGGAGAGAAAAATGGAAAAATGGGAAAGAGATTAATGGTGAACGTGTAGGTAATAGGAACGCAGCATTCGTTGGACCACGCAAACTAATTACTAACAGGTGGCTAATCACTCGTTACCGCTCGCGTTTTCCAGCTTTCAAGGAAGATCTCTGATAAGGAGTTGAACGTAGACGTATAAATAGATGGCTTTGGCCGACGGGCGATATAGGAGATGAGGGGAGAGATCGAATGAGCGAGTAAAAGAGAGAGAGAGAGAGTGTGTGTATGTGTGTGTGTGTGTGAGAGAGAGAGTGAGAGAGTGAGCGAATGAGAGAGAGAGAGAGATGCAAAGTCGTTTGCTTGCGAATAGGTAAGACGGACGGGTGGACTGACCTGAACGATGAGTCGGAAGATGTATCTCTCTCTTTCTCGCTTTCTCTTTCTTTTTCCTTCTCTCTCTCTCTCTCTTTATCTTTCTCTTTTCCCCCCCCCCTTTGAATAAACTATTGAAAAAACGTAAGACTCTTCAGCGAATCCTACCGAGTAGAACGCGGAAATGCAGGAGTATCTTCAACGGTAGATAGATAATCTTTGATTGGACATAGTTTTAATTAAAACTCGAGTTCGATCTCGACTAGTGTGATATTCGTTTTTATCTTCGAACGAGTCCAATTGCATTTTCAGCGCAATGCGTCCTTTTTTTCCTTTCCTTTTTATTTCCTTAAAAAAAAAAAAAAAAAAAAAAAAAAATAAAATCCATCTCGTCGCTTTACACGACTTTTACAGATAATTACGATGAATTCATTGCGCAAGAGATTTTCAATATGTATATATAATTGTGAAAATACATGGAAATAAATTAGTATTTAAACGATTGCGAAAGTTGTCGGTTAAAGACACGAATGGCATTGTACGCATGTGTTGCGCATGTACGCATGTACATACATACGTTCGACGGATCTGTAAAGTTCAATTTTAGATATCAAGTTTTTTTTTTTTTTTTTTTTTTACTTTTTTTCTTCTTCTTCTTGATTTTTTCTTCTTTTTTTCTTTCTGTTACTTTCTTCTTCTTCTTCTTCTTCTTCTTCTTCTTCTTCTTCTTCCTTTCATTCGTAGGATATTTGTTATCTAACCAACCGATACGATCGCTTAAATGTTCCGATAATTTGTTGCTACGACGTGCGTACGCGATTGCATGCCCGTAACTATACGTACGCTTATATACTGAGTTAGGATATATTATTCAGGAACGATTTCGCAACTGCTTAGAACTCGAAAGACGTATGTGGGAAATGAGTTGAACGTTCTCGCTGACAGAATGAGTATTAGAACGTGGACAAACCGGCGCATTGGAATGATATGTCACGAGTTAGAATAAAGCTATTTTCATTGTCGTGACACCTTATGAAGGTGCATCGATCACGTCAAAGTAAGCCTTTGTCGTGTACGACGTTCGAGTCGTTTGATGTTCTAGTTATTTGCATTTAAATCGGTTTTTCTCTCTCGATAAAACAGAGGTAACAACCTCGTGCAAATCAGGACGCTTTTACATGAAATATTACATAATTAATTAGGGCATTCGATTTGATTTTTCTTTCATTTCACTTTGCCGTTCCTTCCTCGTCTTCTATCCTCATTCTAAATCGATGTACGTACGTACGTACGTACGTACGTTAAAATATTCTCTACGAGGGGAAAATTTTATATTATATATCTTATTTGCGAGAATCGGTTTCACTTTCGAATATTCCAATTCCAACGTAATAAGGCGCGATACATTCGGTTTAATAAGCAGCATTTCAAATTTTATTCCTCCCTCGAGCATACTTTTTTCTGGGATTTCTTTCGGGTTAACGCGCGGCCGATGCTACGGCTTTTCGTCGGCGAATCCGCGCGTACGCTCGTATAATTTACGACGTTCGATGAAATTCCAATTTCCAAGGGAGAGGAGACCGCAGGCACCTGTCGTCCATCGTGCGAGCCTTTCGTGATATACCGCATCTCCGATATGTTCAACGCACGCTTACCTATAATATATGTATACCTACATACATAGGTATAAATAGACAGCCATCTCTCTTATACGTTTTCGCTTAAGGTACGAGCAATAAAATTGCGTACGAACGAGAAACACCCATAACGTATAATTAATCAGCAGTAATTTTAATTGCTTCAACCTCTTTTATTCTTACTAATCTTTACTCCTTTGCTGAAATGACTTGTCAGCGAGTTGATTGTCTTGAAATATTCTTCCGTAATGGTTCATTTATATTTTCACTTAGAATAAAAACTTGAAAATGTGGTCGCTCGTATAATGTTACAACGGGTTACACGAGTTGCTGCAAATTACGGATTGACCACTTTTTATTTTACACTTTATTCGCGTCCCGATCGTGATTATCATTTTGTACGTATAAATGTTTGAATGAAATTAGATAATTGTCCTTCCTTCTTTTTTCTTTTTCTTCTGAAAATGAAAAAAAAAAAAAAAAAAAGAAAAAACAGAGCTTCATCGAAACATCAGTTGATAATCGATCACCTGTTCGAATCCTCTTGAATTTGCAAGGAGAATGTCAAGGCAAAACGGTCGTTGTTGATTTCCAAGCCTCGAACAACGCGTTCATTCGCCGCATAAACGTTAATGTAGGTACTTGACCGTTACGTCACGCACTTACGTTGGAATTCTACGTTGGTGCATGTCCCCCTCCGCCCTTCTTGCTTTCCCGCCACTTACCGTCTATCTCTCTCTCTCTCTCTCTCTCTCTCTCTCTCTCTCTCTCTCTCTCATTCCGTCTCTCTTTCTCTTTCACTTCGCGGTACGTATGTAATACGACTCTGTGTCGAGAACAATACTAGCAATTCAGGTCGGACCTCTCTCTCGCTTCAGCCTCCCGTGTAATATCGCGTATGCTCGAGCGAACAGCATTTCATATTCCGACCGTGAAAACGCGTTTAACTCTCTCGTTTCTATTCGTAAAAAAAGAGGAAGAAAGAGAAAGAGAAAGAGAAAGAAAGAGAGAGAGAGAGAGAGAGAGAGAGAGAGAGAGAAACAAGAAGAGGAGGAAGAAGGAAACAACGAAACAATTATGTTGTAACGATAATTAGAAAAATCTCAAGTCGTGTCATCGAACGTGACGATTGGATAGAGGATATAAAAAAGCGTAGCTCGTTTGTTTCTCTATTTCTTTTTGTCTTTTTGTCTTTTTTTATCCTTTCTCCTACGACCTACCCTTCCTTCAACCCCCCCCCCCCCACCCCTCCCCTCCACCCCCGCCCCTGCCCGCCTCTCCCATTCCAAATTTCCTTCCCTTCTTCATTTCCCCTCTTTGATCGGGGGCCGAGAATTTTATTCGTAGAATAAATTCAATGAAACAATAATGCCTGCCGTCGGGTTAGTCCTCGGGACCGGTCGATACAATAATCATTACGTACTTAACACGTTCTCTCGGAGAGCGTCCAGGCCGAGTCCAATAAAGTTTTCATGCGGACAGAGGAGACCGAAAGAAAGATCGTGGATTCGAAGAGAGGCAGTAGATCGGAGATCTCGAGCGTCGGCTTCGGTCTTTTCTCAACCCTTTCTCTTTCCCTCTCTTTCTGCCCCACCACCACCACCCTCTCTCTCTCTCTCTCTCTCTCTCTTTCTCTCTTCCTCTCTCTGTTTGTCTTTCTCTGTCTTTCTTTCTCGTACATACGTATATATATATATATATATACATACATACATACATACGTACGTACATACGTACATACGTACGAGATGCAATAGGTACACGCACGCACGTACGGCTAACCGGGCGCAATCTGTTTCTCTCGCGGCACGATGCAGGTCCACGATGCAAGAGTATGCACCGATCGGAGCACCGATTTACACCGACGGTTCAAAGCGTGGAACGGTTTTGTACAAGGCGCGCTGATCGTAATTGAAGATCCGAGGGGATACACAACGTCGTCGCGGAATGAATATGCGAATCACATCTCTCTCTCTCTCTCTCTCTCTCTCTCTCTTGCTCTCTTGCTCTCCCTCTACCTCCCTCTCTATCTCCCTTTACTTCTTTTTCTTGCATACATGCAAACGGGGTATGCATTTGTGTGCGAGAGAGAAAGTGCGTTCAACGTGTGAATGAAAGCTGCGAGTGAGTGTGTACATGTATGTACGTGTATGTATATATATATATATATATATATATATATATATATATATACTTCGTGTAACCTGAACTTAAAGTGCTTGAGTCTCTCTCTCTATCTCTCTCTCTCTCTCTCTCTCTATTTCTCTGTCTTTTTCTATCTTGCTCTTTCTTCGTTGATTTTCTTGTTTTCTCTTTTCCCTTGGTCTATCCCACATCCATTCTTCTATCCCTGTCGTACATGTGCAGCCCCAAGAGTACGTTCACCAGCGTCGTTTGCCATCTGTAAACCGATGGTCACCGCGACGGCAGGAATGCGTGTCGGTGGCACGTGCGATTCCCAGCGAACGTTTCCTAGCTTCTTCTCGATCTTACTTTTATCGGATCGTTTGTTTCGTCTTAAAGGGACGTACGATTACGATACTACCTTTTTACGAATAATTTCTATTCTAAAAAGATCAGCCTTGTGTTACTTGATAATGATCATCGGGGAGGAGGGCGGCGAGGGTGGTAGGTACGAAAATATTAAAAATCAAACCGTCTCGTACGAGTAACGTCCGATTAAATGGCTTTAAAAGGGAAATATGTATGGGAAAAAGGAAATGGGTTTACGAATGGGGTAAGGCTTTCTAATTATTTCTTTTATTTATCTTTTTTTTTTTTTATTCTTTTTTTTTTTTTAAATAAACGTAAAGTAAAGATTTGGCCCCTCGCGTCTTTATTCCGACGGTGACCCTCGAAATTTAATTGCACGTTAACGCAAGGGCGTAGCAGGTGGTGATACTTACGACGTTGTAAAAAGTTCCCGGTTATATAGAAGCGCCTCAAATGAAAGTGAAACGTTAGCCCGAAATTATGGTGGTAGAGATGGGAATTAAAAACGACGTTGACATTGAGTATGAATTATTAATACTCGGGGACGAGAGAGAAGATGATTCGAACCGTCCGAGGCTTATGGCCGACTTCCTCTCTCCTCTCTCTCTCTCTCTCTCTCTCCTCTCTCCTCTCTCCTCTCTCTCTTTCTCCTTCTCTTTCTCTTTCTGAATCTTCATCAGAAAGCAAACGATTCGTT
>OU964972.1:3836008-3848508 GCA_918808275.2 Dolichovespula sylvestris
CTTCTTCTTCTTCTTCTTCATCTACTTCTTCTTCTTCTTCTTCATCTTCGTCTTTCTCTGCTCCTTGCCAGGCTCCTACTCTAAATCGTTTTGCTTCTCTATATCGTTTTGAACGAGCTTAATGACGATTCATTACCGTTTTAACAATGATTTTAATCATTCCCCCATTGAATGTACGTATTGAATATTTCAATTAACTAGAACAAATAGAAAATATAATTGATGATTTCGTGTGACTTCTTGCGCGTCCTTTTTTTCTTTTTTTTTGTTTCTTTTTTAATCATTTCATTTCCTTTCTTTTTCGTTTCCTCGTTCTTACTTTAATCGTACGCTTTTTGTTTGCCCATGAAAGGTGTTGAAAAATGTTTCGTTGAGTTATAAGATTCTTCGTATCGAAATATACACGTTTGAAGGCTCGTTTTAGAGTGCAATAGTCGGCAAGAAGAAGATACACAGTTAGCAGGGTCGGAGTATAGGCTGATGTTAAGCGTAGAGAGAGAGAGAGGAGGAGGGGAAGGAAGAGATGGAGAAGAAGGTAGAAGTAGGAGGAGAGTGCCAGGTACTCTCTATGGCGGAGGAAGAAGGATAGAAAGTAAATTACCTCCTCAGCACTCCTCTAGGAGGAGTTCTGGTAGACTATATCGGGCATGTAAAAGAAGGATGAGGGATGTTGGATGGGATGGTGCGGGTAGGTAGAAAGGAGAAGTACAAGAGTGAGAGAGAGAGAGAGAGAGAGAGAGAGAGAGAGAGAGAGAGAGAGAGAGGACGGTAGGCTAGTAGAAATTGCATCGCTAAAATCCCAGTCACGGGCTGGACCGTTTAAAAAATTCCTTCTTCGTTCGGCCCTTTTTCGTGCCATCTCACTTTCTTTCCTAAGAGACGTGAGTTTGTATTCTTAACGATTTATTCAGACTCACCATTTCGTTTCGAACGCGTTCGATTCGATAGTTCGAACGAGTGTAGGACCTCGTTCTTTCTTTCTTTCTTTCTCTCTCTCTCTCTCTCTCTCTCTCTTTTTTCTTCCTCTTCTTCTTCTTCTTTTTTTTTTGGTTGTTGTGTCTTCCGTCATAATCGTATTCTCGATGTGATGAATCCTTGGACCACCTATGCTGCAAGCATGGACGAACCGTTCGAGTTTCTTCCTCTTTCTTTTCTTCTTCTCTTCTTTTTTTCTTCATCATCATCATCATCTTCATTTTCTTCTTCTTCTTCTTCCTCTTCTTCCTCCTCTCTCGTTTTACATCTTCCTCCTCCTCCTCCTCTTCTAATCGTACCTTACAAAACTCATGCGACACCCGTTACATGACGTCATTTGCATCGAGCTCAACGACGAGAGATATCCTATAAGAGCCGCGTACGCTCTTGCCTACAATGCGCCAACCTCTGAGGGATATATGCACCTTCGGTATTCGCGAATATAATTTATCGAACATTAGCATAAGCTTGCGTTTCTCGTCGCCGTAACGGTGATTTCAAAGGGAGGCGAACGTGGGACGTATCCGTTCGGTAAGAAGAAGAAGAAGAAGAAGAAGAAGAAGAAAAAAAAGGAAAAGAAAAGAAAAGAAAAGAGAAAGAAAAAGAGAAAGAGAAAGGGAAAAAAAGAGTACCTCTGTCTTTTCTTATCTCTTCTCCTTTCTTGTTTTAAGAGATATTATAACACACGATATTCTTCAAAGTCTAATCCCTATTCGAAGAAATACGATCGCTCGTTAGCATATTATTAACTCATTAGAAAATTGAAGATCGACTAGAGATTCTCGAATAAGAATTTGGTCTCGTAAATGTCGGAATAATATTTTCAAATTGATGATATCTAATCCGATTAAGGGTCGTTACTCTAATAACTACGTACACACACACACACACACACACACATATATATATACACACCTATCCTTATAGGTTTATCCTCTCTTTTATGAAGCACAGTATTTTTCTTTTTCCCCGAAACTTAACGCAAGTACGTATTTCTGGTTGAGAGGTAGATACGAGCGATTCAACAGTGGAATTAAGTGTAAATAGTCCGTAAAACGATATTGGTTTGTTATCGCGGATAAAATGAGACAGATCGTTTTGAAATATTATCGAGAGTAAGAAATGAAATCGTCGTAAGGAGAGACAGAGTAGTAGTTGTCGTAGTAGTAGTAGTAGTAGTAGTAGTAGTAGTAGTAGTAGTAGTAGTAGTAGTGCATCTTGTCGTGCATCTGCCGTGAGTGCCGCCGCCACTGTCCCGTATGCGGCACCCGCGTGCAGTAGCGTTGCGTGCACGCTATGCACGAGGAACGAGTAAGGGACTACTCGTCTGCTCTCGCTCCTGCACTCCTCATCTCGGCTTCTTCCTCCTGGAAGGAAGGAAGGAAGGAAGGAAGGAAGGAAGGAAGGAAGGAAGGAAGGAGCTTGGTAGCCACGCGAGCGCTCCAGGCGACTACTCTCTTCTCTCTCTCTTTCTCTCTCTCTCTCTCTATCTATCTATCTCTCTCACTCTTTCTTTCTCTTTCTCTTTCTCTTCTTCTTCTTCTTCTTCTTCTTCTTCTTCCATTTTACCTATACGTCCTTTTAATGTCGGTCCATACACTTTTCTCCTCTTCTTCCTTGAATCCGGCGACCTTGCGCTTTGCTATGCCTCCCTTCGAAACTCGTTCGGGCATTATTACGAGATTCGTTCTAAATTTCGTTTCAAGAAAGATAAGAAAAAAGAAAGTAAGAAAGAAAGAAAGAGAACAAATGACGCGATGTTTCGAGAATTTTATAATTTATTTTCGTGTATATCCCTGTAAGTTGTGGTCTTATAAAGTATGATAGAAGGGACCGTGGTGAGGCGGTGGTGAGGCGGGGCGGGAAGAGAGAGAGAGAGAGAGAGAGAGAGAGAGAGAGAGAGAAAGAAAGAATAAAAAGAGAGAGAGAGAGAGAGAGAGAGAGAGAGAGAGAGAGAGAGAGAGAGAGAAGGAGAAAGAAAAGGAGGAGAAGGTGATGGAGATGGAGGAGGTGGGAGAGGAGGAGAAAAGTCAGTAGGAGGGCGGAAGAATGCTCGAGGAGATAGAGAGAGAAAGAAAATTGTAAATCAAAACTTACAATAGTTACCGTTCAACCAGGATCCGGACTTTACGGCAGTCATTCGTCGCATTATCCTAATGTATCCTGACAGCTCGGCGCGTCGACGAAGCTTAAAAAAGGGCGAGGAATCTCGGGGTTAGCGTCCAAGGAGCATAGAAAGAGAAAAGGTGGGGGGAGGCGGCTGAGGGTGGGGGACAGGGAGTACGGAGAGCGAAAGAAAGAGAGAGATAGAGAGAGAGAGAGAAAGGAGAAAAAAACGGAGAGAGAGAGAGAGAGAGAGAGAGAGAGAGAGATGGGCGAGCAAATCTCGCACGTTCTTTTGTGAAAAATCGAAAAACAAATTAGAACGCGGCGTCGACGGGCTAGTCACGGGCGGACAATTTATCAAAAATTAATTATCCATTAGGCTCCGGATCGGGTAGAAAAGTGTAGCTTTGTTGAACACAATGGTATCCTCGGTCAGGTATAACGGAGGAGAAAGAGAGAGAGAGAGAGAGAGAGAGAGATAGAGAGAGAGAGAGAGGAAAAAAGGGAGAGAAAGAGAGTCGAACTGAACCGAGGTAGTTCTAGGAGGCGGCGGTGGCAGCGGCGACGGAGGGGGACGTGGAGGAGGAGGAGGAGGAGGAGGAGGAGGAGGGCGAAGAGGGATACAAAAAATCGTCTACGCCTTCGAACATCCTGTCCTTCGTCCATCTCTTTTTCCTCCTTTTTTTTCCCTCTTTTTTCTTTTTCTTTTACTTTCTTATCCCTCAGAAACTTTCTTCCTAATCTTTTAACTCGTCTGGTCTTAGACATTTTTTCCAAAAGAAAAAAAAAAAGAAGAAGAAGAAGAAGAAGAAGAAAAAAGAATACTTTCGAAAATACGTTCCTACGTGGCTTAGTCGATTGTCAAATTCAAATAGTGCATGGTGCGTTTGAACTCGAATTTCAAAGTTTCGCGATATCTCGAGGTTACTTCGGTAAGTAGGATCGAGTCGAAGTCGAAGTCGAAGTCGAAGTCGAAGCCGTAGTCGAGTCGAGTCGAGTCGAGTCGAGTCGAGTCGAGTTCAAGCGTGTTTGACCTCGTGGGGGTCAAGAATTCCCGAAAAGAAGGCGATCGCAGTGTAGAGTTAGTGGTAAAGGGTTAAACGGAATGAGGAGAAGCGGAGGAGGAGGAGGAGGAGGAGGAGGAGGAGGTAGTAAGAGATCGAAAGGCCTGGGACTCACAGGACGTAGACTTACGATCGTTTTTCGACGTCCCGAACGCGATCGCCGTTAGGACTACGCTTTAGCAGATCATGTTAAATCGTAGAATTAGCCCCTGCCCCTTTTCCTCGTTCCAAACGCGACGCGACATAACTTACGGTATTTATCTCGTAAACCTGGCTCTCTCACCCTGACCCTCGGGCCTTATTTATAACTGTCGACAGGTTCACACTACGTTCGGACTTGACTTTCTCTCTCTCTCTCTCTCTCTTTCTCTCTCTCTTTCTATCTCTTTTTCTCTTTTCTCTCTATCTCTCTTTCTCTCTCTCCCTCTTGTTCTATCTCTTTTTTTCTTTACGTTAGATGCATGCGTAGAGTTCAGAGTGAGTGAGTGAGTGAGAAAGAGAAAGAGAGAGAGAGAGAGAGAGAGAGAAAGTGTGAGAGTGAGGGAATACGCTTAACTTGACTACTTTTATTCTTCTTATTCATCTTCTTCTACTTCCCCCGAGTTTGGAGTATGATGAGAAGCGATCGTTCGATGATCCCGATAACTCGATTCGTGGTGCAACCTGTCCCGATCGTTTTTTCCACTCGACTAAACGTTGTTTATGCTTGTTTGGATACAAGTACGAGTATCGTTACGAGAACGAGGATGACAAAGTTTTATGAGAATTCAATGGAATACAAAGATGGAGAGGGTCCTTTCTTGTTTCTTTTTTATTTTTCTTTCTGTTCATTTTTTCTTCTTTCTTTCTTTCGATTTCGCTGACTTCGCTAGTTTTTTTTTCTAGTTCTAGTCTCTCAGGTTTTATACGACACGCACACTGTTCTCTCTTTTTGATCGTGATAAATCGATCGATCAATCGATCGATCAATGAAGTTGAGTGGATTATTTGATTTCTTTCGAAGACACAGGGACGTATGTATTATCCTGTACGGAGGTTTTTAGGAAAAAAGGATATCTATGTGATTTAGCATTGGATGCGTTAACGGGTTAAGGTAGCTTAAAGAATTTCTTTAGAAATTTTTGGAACAACCCACATGATTGAGAGAGAGAGAGAGAGAGAGAGAGAGAGTGTGAGAGGGAGAAATTATGGAAAGGAGACAGTCTCGATGAAACATAAACGTCCCTATGCCGTAATAAACATCCGTCTTGGTCCTTCTTTCCAGTTACTAGAATTATGTTACCCGAAGACGAAGAGAGCGATAATGTTTCTCATGTACGCGGGACATTTACGAGCATCACAGTCCGTCGATCTTAGATCACGGAACAAGGGACCTAGGTGTGTCTCCTTATCCAGATATTATCGTGCCGGATTGTGAGACAGCACAGTGCCGCATTTTTCGAATTTACGCCTCGCGCAAGTTTCGTGTAGGTCGCCGTATGCCACTCGTCGAATGAACGATTCTCAGTAATTTTTTCATTAAAGGATAACGTTACACCCTATCGCCTTCAACGTAATACGTAAGGTATTACGTTAGATTTCACTTTGAATAACGTATGAGCTACCGCTAAAACCACTTTCCATCGGTTCTCTCGACGAACGTACGAAAAAGAAAAAAAAAAAAAAACAAAAAAAGAAAGAAAAATGTGAGAAACCACTGCTAAACACACTCGAAGGTGATATTTTTCTGATCGAGTCCGAACATTATCGGCACCCACGAGACATCTAAAGTCCTTCATAAATTCTCGATAAATCGATATAACGTGTACGACTTCAACTGGTATAGCATTTAATTGTATCCAATCTAATTAAACGAACGTAGATGCGTGGGCGCCGAGATTTCGATCGATTTCACGTTGATCGTTCGACCGAACGGGAATCAAACTTTCGCTTTTAGAGAATTTATAGAGAGGGTATTAATTTTTCACGGTATGCTTCGAATTAGACGACGTTCATATGGATTAAGGTATGGAATATAAACGAGGAGGATAGAAAATGAAAGGGAGACGGAAGATTTTGAGGAGGTCCCAAAATCTTCCGTCTCTCTCTCTCTCTCTCTTCCTTTCTCTCCCTCCATCTCTATCTATCTATCTTTCTCCCTTTCACTCTGTTTGGCTCAACGGAGGCTGGTAATTTTTTTACGCGAAAATTTAATTAGATCGTCCGGTGGGAGCCCGGCTCGATTTGAAATTACTTTTACGAGGTCTCTGCTTCCTTTTTTCCAGTTCGCAGGACGGCACGGCACCGGCACGGCGCCGTAATTAAAGCTAGGCGAGCAAGCGACCGCCTTCTCTCTCTCTCTCTCTCTCTCTGTCTCTGTCTCTGTCTCTGTCTCTGTCTCTGTCTCTGTCTCTGTCTCTGTCTCTCCTTCTCTGCTTTCGTGCCTTCTCTTTAGGGCCGACGCCCTCTCGTCCTCCAACCCTCCCCCACTCCAACTTCCACCTCCTCATCTGTTGGTCGTTCTCTCTCACTCTCGATATCTTAATTGCCCGTCTGCCGAGATATTTTCGCGAATCGCAAATTTATGGACCAGCCCCTTAGCGGATCGCGCGCTAACGACGTACTCTCCGTGCGAGTACGTACGAGCCCGTACTCGCGGTTAAAAGAGAAAGAGAAAGAGAAAGAAAGAGAGAGAGAGAGAGAGAGAGAGAGAGAGAGAGAGAAGGAGACGTTTATGCGTCGGAACGAGAGTGGAAGAAGGAGGACGGAAACGTAATCGTCGATCTCTCGCTGCGAGAGAATCATTTCGTTATTTTCGTGAACCTGCTCGCACACTTTATCCTCCTTCCACTTATATCTTCGTTTTCTACTTTACCGAGTTGAATACAATGTAAGATGACGTCTGCTTTTAAGCGATTAACACATCGCCCTGTATAGACGTTTTTGATTGGTATTATAATATTACTTACGATATTGTTACTATATTTGTATATAACCGTATGATTCACATCTGATCAATATCCGAGATATCCGCATTCGTCTATGATTCCGATATAACAAATAAAGATCATTTGTTTAATGTCGTTAGGGCGAGAAGATTTTTTGTTTTCTTTTCTTTTCTTTTCTTTTCTTTTTTTTTTTATTTTTTTCCTCCAGAGTTTCCATCGGAATGATATTCTTTAATTCAGTCTGGCGTAATAACGTACGTTGTCGTTGAAAAAAAGGGCGCCGCGCGTCGTTTAGATTAAAATCTGAAATAAGTTGATGGTGGCTATGAAGGAAGGTTTTGAATGAAGAATATTCGTACAGGTTTAAGGTACGGGAAGTAAAACGATCCCCTTTCCCTCTCCGCCTCGTCGCGTTCACAGAATTTTAATCTTATCCTCCGCCTTTCGAAATATCTTTACGAAATCCCTTTGTCCTTAGATAAATTTAAAAATGAGGATATAGATAGTATTTTAATCGATAGTGGAAAATCGAAGTGGGAAGACAAAAAGAGAGAGAGAGAGAGAGAGAGAGAGAGAGAGAGAGAGAGAGAGAAGGAAAAAAAATGTTGGTAAGTGTCTCGTTTAAGAGGACAGATCATTCCTTTATAATCTACTATAACGAGATATAGTTTTCGAAGGAAGGAAGGAACGTAGTCGGAGAAATTCATTGGAAGGTTTGTAGCGAGTTTGTGCCGTCGGTCCTGTATCAGGGTAACGAGGTACTTGGAAGGGTCCGGTAGGTTGGAGGGCAGAAACGGGGAGCGAGGGAGGAATTTTAAGTTGGAAACCTTGTCGCGCGTTCCTTTACCTCGGAATCACGAATGCCGGTGGTGGAACCAACTCGGGAGATTTCGTGCTGCCAAACTGCCTTTCGTTTTCGTTTCTCCAAAGAAACGGGACAAAATGGAGAAGAGAATCGACGAAAAAAATGACGAACGAGCGTTCGTAAAACTTTTCTTTTTTTTTTTTTTTCTATTATAGCAGCTAATAAAAAGTCTCCGGCGTCAATTTGTTCGCTCGAGGACAATAGAGGTGATCGAGACGAAGGAACGATCGTATCGTTCTATCTCCATCGATAAAATATTGATTCGATAATATTAGGGAACCTTATATGTTGAAAAATTTTTCACGAGGTTTAATTCGACGATCGTAATATCATTTTACGATCCGAGTTTCTTAAACCTTAAAGCTAACGAAATTCGTAGAAATATCCTTGGCGGGATGTGGTCGTGCTAATTGAGGACGCGTTGACCTACCTGTGAAATTGATTAACCGTGCGGGATCGCATCTCACCGTAGAATCTTATCTTTCCTGGACAGAGATTTCTTTTCTCTTTTTATTTTCTACGTAGTATAAGATAACGAACCCGACTCTTCTCCACTTTCTTAATTCTTTAAAAAATATACCGATATTAATGTTCATTATTAACGTTATATATATATATATATATATATATATATATTTTTTTTTTTTCTACGAAGTCAAAATAGTGCGCGTTTAAACTAAAGCAAATCTATTCTGTTGTATCCTTTGGCACTTGTTCAATGCAATCGTATTAGGTATTATATATGTTTAAGCGAAACCCACGAGGTATACTTGGTCGATAAATTAATCCGTCGAGTTGGAACAAACGCTCGCTTAACGAGGTTGCACCACGAGATCCTATCCCACAATAGAATTAATAGGGAAATTTGCCGATCACCGTGCGATACTTACAAAACAAACGGCTTGCTAATGATCGCGACACGAGTTGTCGCCCCGAGCACGAATTTCCTACGAATTCGAGAAAAAAAATTAACCTTTTTGGTTCGACGATAAAAATCGTAATTTATGCGGACGGAAACACGATCCTTCCACGACCCTGCGAAGGCTATGTATCTCAAGGACGATTACAAGGCTCGATTTAATCAAGGTTTCGCTTTTATGATATATTTTCCGAAATAATGCAACGCGATAAAAAAACAAATGATCGATTCGAATTTTTATGTGATCGTTGTATATATATATATATATATATAATATAAATAGCAACAAAAAAATCTAAGCTCGATAAATATAATCGGAATTGATGAATAACGTAAATGATCCTAGCATCGAGATCAACGATCTTTCAACGACCTGTTCGGTTCAATAAACGATTCTCCATTTTCCAATAGCAACGCGTCGATCTCGTTCTATTCTCGCTTTTGTTATCGGTCTTTCTCTTTTTTTTTTTTCCCCCTATCGAGAATATTACCCGGAAAGCGTCGACGTAGCGCATTACGACGTGGAGCCTCGAGGTCCACTGCCACACGCCCACGATGCATACTCACGATGCTCCTCTTCAGGCAGGCAGGCAGGCAGGCAGGCATACCTTGTTTGTGCCTTTGGCCTTTTATTGGCCGAAGCGATCGACTTCGCCCTGAAGCTTCCTACGTTTTAATAGACTTTATCATGGCTAGACCGATACAAATGTTTCCGGTGGTGTTGTTCTATAAGTGGAGGAACTCCTTTATTAAGTCGACCTCGAATGTAGAACGATCTACTTTTTTAAATATTCCATTATTTTATTTATTTTAATTAACATTACCAGATATAAGTATTATCTGATATATATATATATATATATATATATATATATATATATATATGAATACATAAATAGATAAATGTATGTGTGTGCGCGTTCATGCGCGCGCGTTGTGTGTATATATCGCTTATCCCAAAGAATGTTTTCTTATTCTCTTTATATACTTTTTTATGAATATTCGCGTGTCGAGGAATACGATTTTACTCGTGTATTCTCACACAGAAATTAATAATCGTTTAAATCACACAACTGAGACATACTGGGAACTAACGTACGTACACGTACACTTGCATTTTATTACGACGAAGTTAATACACGTTTGATATAGCGTAGTGAGAGTTCTTGAACAAAAAAAAAATAAATAAATAAATAAAAAATAGAAAGAAAAGGAAAAGGAGAAAAACCCGACGACATGGAAAGAGAAGAAAAGAGATAGGAGTTTACGATCTCGAGAGTTCGATGTACGAAGAAGGGCGGCGGCGTATCGAGGCGATCGAGCGAGTAAAATTAAACCGGCCGAACGAAAAGCTTCGTTCTGATTTTACTTTAAGTGACCTCAGGAATGGCGATAGGCGGGTCCTCACGACGATATCGTCTCGCGGTTGTGTTAATGAAGCACTTACGCGATCGGACAGCGTCTCTCAATCGGGCTGGAGGGGAGGGGGGGGGGGTACGGCGTAAAACTACCGATACCATGGAATTAACGCTCACCGGAACGTCCAACGAATTTCAATCGGCTACAATTTCGCTTTTATCTCGAGATAAGAAATAGAGAGATAGAAAAGGAAGGAGAGATAGATGATCGTAAAAAGCACGGATATGAGAAAGGTGCGAAAGACATTTTTTTTTTCTTTTTCCTTTAGAGATATACGAGATAAGAGCGATTGAGAGATACGAGAGAATGGGGATGGTCTTGAAAAAGGGAAACCATTGTTAAGTGTTTGGACGTGTGCGATGAAAATTCATAGAATTGATCGTCCGATCTTCGAATACGTTTTATCGTACGAATAATTAACGTACCTTTATTTTTAACGATACAACGAATATTATCATTCTTGCGTATACGTACATATTTCCAGTATAGTGATTCGATCAATTTTTATCCCGATCACGAGCTGATACGGTTTTATGATGTGCTCGTTCTAGTATAATATTTTTATCCCGTATTTTGTCGTAAAGGGTAAAAGAGGAATGAAAGAACGAAAGAGAGAGAGAGAGAGAGAGAGAGAGAGAGAGAGAGAGAGAGAGAGAGAAAAGAAATATCGAAAAACATCACTCACTAATACTTCTTTCTCAGCTAGCCTCATTTCTTATCGATATCTGGTGACTTCTCGATCGATTTCATGCTCTTCCAACGTTTCTCTTCTACGACACGAGCGGACGTCCTTGGGTGCAAGGGAAGGATCACAAAAATCGTGAGACGCCGGTGCCTTCTTACCGAGGAGAAGAGAAAGAGACAGAGAGAGGAGGGCACTCTCGAGTTCGCTTTAAAAACGACGCGTCGATCGGCCAGTTTTTGCACGTCCCTTTCTTTCTTCATTCTTCTCTCTCTCTCTCTCTCTCTCTCTCTCTCTCTCACTCTCTCTCTCTCTCTCGCTTACTCTTTTCTATTTCTTCTTTTTCGATCATCGACTTTAACCAAGAATCGACATAGTCTCCTCTTCTGTACTATTGTTTATATATATATATATATATTCGTAGATTTATTTAGTAATCGCATTAAATTTAATAATGAAAGAAAAAAAGAAATATACGTAGAGATATCGTATGGTCACGTAGAAAAAATTTGTTATTAATTCGCAATATGCTCATATTAAACGAGTTAGTTAATCGCTTCGTAGATATTCTCTCTATCTATAAATAAGTAAGAAACTCATCGTACTTATATTTAGCAATTAAATACGTTAATCATGGTATTTTTAATACTCGATGACGCGGATACACCTACGTGTACTTTGTAGTTGCACCGCGTTATACTTAAGTACTTATTTACGTGCGCGCCTCCGCCATCGTAGGTATAATGTATCTCGATCGATCGATCTGTATTTGGTCCGATCGTCTTGGAGAGGACGTGCGATTTAATAACGTTCGGATATATCGATTAATTGCTACCTTTTATGAAAGCATCGATCTCTCCTTCGGTTTCAAAGGTAATCATCAAAAAATATTCAAGGACTTACATATGTACGTGTTTTTAACTTTTGTTTACGAATTTTATATTGAATGATACGCAGACGTGTTTTCGTTCGTCGATTGTAGCCTAGGAATTTGATCGATGTTTATGTTTCACTCTACGCTTCGTCCTTAAGATTAGCTTGGTTTGTCTCGAGCAGTCGTTGCTGGGACGTGACAGAGGGAAGGCGAAACCGAAGTCTAGCTCTTCAGTTTTAATTTCTCTTTCGACGCGAGCCAAAGTGAACGTGCAAGTATAATTATATTTCGTTTTAAATAAATATATTTATATAACGCTATACAAATATCAATTTAAACGCATGTAAAGTACATTTAGTAAATCTTATTTCATATATAATCGATACAAAATCAATCGTTGTTTCGTATACGAAGATTTAACCATTAATTCGTTGTATTTACGATTAATATAGTATAGTTATGCTATAAGATAATACGCACGCAATGTAATTACATTTTTTGGACATGAAAGAAAATTTAATAGGTTCGAAAGCACTTTGGTCTCTCTCTCTCTCTCTCTCTCTCTGTCTCCTTCGAACGTTCCTCTCGAACATAAACAATTTTATTTACAACCGAAGAAGATGGGACTTTCCATTTTAAACGGTTACTCGTTTACTTTTAGTTCCTTTT